>QDHC01001320.1:50399-62192 GCA_013186455.1 Papilio dardanus tibullus
GTTCTTCCACACTATTTTCTATAAATGTGTAAAAAAACATCGAGATCCGTTCAGTCGTTCAGGATAACTCATTAAAGTGTCTCTTTATTTGCAACTTGCACTTTGACCAAAGTGATGACCATTCATTAACTTAAATAACCATATTCGAACTTATCTTTACATTAAAAATCGTACAAATATACCTACATAAAGATTTAGGGCTTACATTTAGGTTAAAGCATTATCATGTTCCTAGCTTATTAACATTGTGTACAATGTAAACAGAATCAACCAAGTCAGCTTTATGTAAATTAAGATCACCTAGCTCTAAACATGACATATGTTAACATAGCTAAGCACAAATAATAGTAGTATGCCCTTTGGTATAACTAATGTCCCTTTGCTGTTCCAAACTAATGTCCTATTAATATTCAATAACCTTCATTATATTAGTTTTGGGATAAGTGGTGTTCGAATTAGTTTGTTTTAGTGAGAGATTTAATTAAATAGTATTATATTTTATAGGAAATGTTTCGTAGAAAACTAATAGTTGGTTATTCAAGTAGATTGACGTAATGAATACTTACTTTTAGAAAAGCCGTTGTTCACGATTTCGTTTGCGCAGATTTAAAAAAGAATAATTTATGTTACTCAGAGATAATGTAGCTTACTAATGTTGAAAGAAGTGTTGAAACCGGCGCAGTAGTTTTTGAGTTACGTCAATATATACAAAAATACAAACCTTTCTTTATAATATTAGTATAGATAAAAGAAACCATATCATTATGTCTATTATGCTTAACGCAAATTTACGTTGGAATTACACTTTACAACATACGTGTGGCTATACCAATTATTTCAATCATATCCAACAATCGAGACGTTTTTGTGAAATCAATAATCATATAGCGCACTCAACTGTTTAACGCAATCCTGCTACATTGCGATACTCCTTTCCTGTCGGTTTCAAAACTGTATTAATCCATCCATATTACTGCATACATGTCTTAGTATTAATGACCTAGTGTCTTTATGAGGAATATTGTTTACCGAATAATAACTATTCCTAACTATTCTAAATATTAAAATTACTACGTTACAGTAATTTATTATTTTAATGCTCGAAGTTAACATTTAATAAATAATATAAAAATGTAACCCTCAAAGCAGACTCAAAAAACCTTTCGTATTATATTATACTAGCTGTTGAGCGCAAATTCCTCCGCGAGGAATTAAATAATATAGCCTATGTTACTCGGGAATAATGTAGCTTTCTAGTGGTGAAAGATTTTTTGAAATCAGCCCAGTAGTTCTAAAGTTATTTCAATACATACAAAAATACAAAATTTCAAAAATAAAAAGTTTCTCTCTTATAATATTAGTATAGATAGTCCTTAATAGAAGTTTCTAATAAATAAACAATAGGCTTAGATATAATAAGAATCGACTTAAACATTAACATAATATTTTTATTCAAACCCTTAACAGATGCCAGTTTTGAAACGAATTGTTTCATGTCATCTAGAAAATTGTTCTGTCGCTGTACTCTCTGGGGAGAAGGGACACGGTACAATTTCGTTTTAATCAAATTTCTAACGTTGTTACTTACCGTAGGAATGTTTGAACAGTATGCCAATATTTGTGAATTCATATTGAAAATAATGTTTCTTGAACTTCGCGTAGCAAAGGTAAAATGTTCTCGAATTCAAGGTAGAGACAGAGATACATGTAGTTGTTTATTTAATTTCCTTTATAATAAATTCTACGATATTTCTGTTAATAAATATTGAAGTCCCGTTTAGTCATTTAGCGAAATAAAACAAAAGCTTTTCGATTGTAAGTTATGTCAACTTGCTTCAATGTTTTGTCTAATAACATTGCGAGGATTCGTAAATTAATCTTAAGTTCAATAGAAAATGTTTCTTAAGCAGGCAGAATAGAATACATTTCTCTTTATCAATGGACAAAAGACATAAACATTCGTGAAAGTGGTAAATTGCTCATTGCTTTGTACTGGAAAAGTTTATAGCCGGGTAACAAAGTATGGAAATGGCTAATTTTCTTTTATTTTATATTTTTGTAACTCATGAATGAGCTTGTTTTGCTCATTTCGAAGTTTTAACATCACATAAACATCTACCGAAAGTGTCGGTGAGTTTTGAAGAATTTATAACTAAAGTAAATAACGTCAATTTTACAAGCTTTTACGAATGTCTTTAAAAAGAAAAAAATCTTAAAGGTTTATTCTTGATGCATAAGAATCATAATATAAAAAAACGTAATGTTAAGTAGCGTATAGTAAAGAGCTGACATTTGACCAGCCGTCAGCCGTTAGCCTTGTGACTGCAGACTACGATATTTGCCATTTACTTTCAAAATTCTCAATTACATTTTTATATAAAACGGATTTATAGAAAAATCTTTGCCAACAAATCTTCAGACCTAGCAAATATCAAAAGACAATTATCCTTAAAGGTCTAGGGGGCGTTACGCAAAGTATGATGGAATCGACAAATATGTATGAAACTGATAACGATATTCGATAAGTCATGTGCTTGTTACGTGTGAGATATCGAACGTCAATATCCATACATTTTTGACGTTCACTATTGAACTTTGTAGTTTCGGTAACCCCTGTTAGTTTTTTAATATATTTATAATCAAAATAAGCCTCATTCTACACTTACCAATTAAAACAAACTCTCATCAAAGCTTCAGTAGTGTCAGTTCGTCGTACAAGGCTTAATTAAGCACTAACTTTCAGGTTTATTCAAAGTAAGTCACATTGTAAACAAGACCTTACTTAGTTTTCCTCGCACACGACTTAAGTAAACAGAAATCTATTCGGAGTTGAGAACACCTGGATTCTCGTTGAATTTCCTCAACAAATTACGTACACCTTTTACCCTGGAAGCTTTGCTGGTAATGAAAAATAAACAAGGATGTGTAGGCGTCACCGAGGAAACGACTTCGTATCCTTAAATTTTCTCCTTTCCTTCCTACGAAATTGCCGTCTTCGCTTGTATTATAATTTTGTATGCGTTGATTTTTCGTACGATGTTTGCGTATGAAAATTTTTTAATAAAATCCTTGTCGTATTCAATTTTTCTACGTCTTTTATTTTGTTGAGTGATGCGTCGATTTCCAAGTTAATATTTAATTAAAGAATGGTTTCAGTAACATAAATACTCAGTATTTGTTTAGTGTCAAATAGATTTTAGTGTAGATTTGCCTTAACGTTTGAATTTCATGCAAACGCTTCGTTTGCATAGCGATATAAAATTGATGCAAAATAAAAGGGTAAAATTTGGACGGGTCAAGAAAGAATATGCTCAGCTAAATTTGAATACGATGCATATTCGTTTCAGTTCCGCAGTTTCGTATCAAAATGTCCTTTGTACGGAGCACCGTTTTTGCGAGTGTGCCAACATACGCTGACAAATTTACATTTTAACTAAACTTGTCTTTACCCTTCTATATTGAGCTACAATTCTTTTCCTTATTTGAATGTTTAAACTTGCCGATATCAGAAATATAAGTATAGCATTTATACATCATTCATCTTCTAAAAAATCGTTTAGTTTTTCCTTAGTATCTGTGTAATCACGAAGTGGCAAAGTTACAAGAAAATTATAAAATAAAGAAACCCGTGACTAACCTAAACTAACCTCAAAAGAGATTTTAAGCTATTAATATAAAGAACGTCTTAGGGGAAAATCGTTTCCACAAATACCACAAAGTATCTTAAAGCTACGAAGAAAGTCGCGAGAGACGCATCTGATAAATACCTACAGAGAAAATTGCTAACTTCGCTTTCGTGTAATGCTCGAATAAAATTGCCCATTTTTATTGATTTATGATGATTCAGTGAATCTTACATTATACCATTTACGGTTATTGTTTTACTTCCACTTAACGTTTTATCGTCTTTTTTATGATTGGAATGTAAAAATATCAATTGACTTTTTACGTATAGTTTTTAGGTAAAGAATAACCTAAATAGTCAGACTTATGACGGATACAATCATGAAAGAATAATTATTTTAATGTAATGAAAGTACTTCAGTCTTGAAATTTATTTACGAAATAATTTACTTAAAAGATATACCAGTTTTGTCAGATTTGAAATTTAAATATTACAAACTTTACCCAACCGGCACAGGAAATCAGAGCTTAGAACCTTATATTGTTTTATTTCTAACTACGACTACTTTATGAGTTAGATCGTCATCTGTTTAATCAAATGAAGTTTTGATATGGTTTTGGTCCAATATACTTCCTTGCGGAATGCCATGTATCTGTAGAATTTTTAGTTGCTTTGCATTTCTTTGGCTTTAGCTCTTGTATCGTTTGATCAGACTGAATAAGACTCCTACAAAATACGAAAATCACTTAATAATTTACACTGTATAATAATTTAATCGAAATACTGCGAGTTTTGAGTTAACAGGCTTAAATTTCATCAGCTATTAACCGCAGTGACTGTCAGAACACGGCGGCGGCGTCACTCGTAAATTAAGTCTCAATTTTGATACGGGATCAATTTATACGTTCATAAATAACGAACTGTCTTGATGCTTTATTTAAAACGGACGTACCCTTGTCAGATACCTTTATTTAGGTGTTGTGGTGTTTTTTTTACGGTTACCAAATTGATTAATTTAAATAATCGGTTAACGAGAAACGAATTCCGGTCATAAAAGTTGCTGTTCGGACATGTTTAATTGCAATTCGACTAAAATACTGTCTTGGTGCGTTCAAGGATTTAGTGAAAGTGAATGTCCCGCTGTGGGCAGAAAAAGGCTGATGATAATGATGATAGCTTCATCGGCATAGATCAGTTTTACGGTATTAATGATTGTAAAAACGAACTGCACTTTATTAGATATTTAAGGAAACTGACTCATTCAGATGCATGACCTTGACATTTTAACAAGGTGAAGATAGTACGAGTACATTGTTTTTTATATTATAATACTTTAATCGTGATCTCATAATATCATGTTCGTGTTACGTAAACTTTAAATTTATATTTTTAAACGTTTTTTTTATTTGACGAATATTATAAGATATAAATAACGTGGGTGACGGAGTAAACGAGATGGTAACGGAAGAACTCTGTTTAGTTAAAGATTATTACGAAGCTTTGAAGTAGTCAATCCGGACTATTACATGCATATGCTAAAAATAATCTCATTTTTCAAATTCATAGGAATTAAACAACCAACGTACAATTATTGAAGAAGAACCTTTAAGTTAAATAACGTGGAATATAATATAAACTATAAATAATTGGTTAAGCTATTTCGTAAGGAACAAATCGGGCTTTAACAAGCAGGTTCCCGTTCACTTTTAGCGAATGCGTGTCTTGTCTAAATTGTGGGAACTGCATTCATTAGAACCAAGTATTTACTCTCGACTAACCTGTCAAGACAATTCAACATTCTTGTTCAATTGACTACAGCAATTTAGAAATAACTGTGAATACTAGCACGCTTGAAAATAGCAATCTAAGAATACAGTAAAATCCGATCCTCTTAAGGTGAAGGAAAGCATCGTGATGCAACCTGCACATATCGGCGAGGAAGTCACGCAAACTACGTGCTAGTTGTGGAGTTGCGGATAATGGAGGCCATCATGGGTCGAACTACACTACTAGTACCAGGAAATTAGGATGAAATCTTCGATTTGTCAAAGTTTTTTTACTGACACTTATCCTAGTCATTTAGAGAGATATGCAAAGAATGCAATATAAGTCAGGATCTCTATAGCCAATTAACATACCGCGATATAGAAAATTACAATAATTTGAAGTAAAAATATTCTTGATCATAATTTATTAAAAGCATAAAAGATGTTAAGCGATTCCTAGGTACAGAACTCTTTGTCCTTGCTACATTTAGACTCGATTAAACCTTTCTAAAATACCTCTCTATAAGCGCTTTGACCTACAAAACTTGCCAAGTTTTGTACAATTATATTCGCATTATGAAGAGTGGTATACAAAGTACTCGTATGTTTTAACAAATAAATTATAAAGACGTCAAAAGCAAAACTCTTTGCTCTGTTACATCGAGCTGAGTTGTTTAATTTGAATAGGATTAATGCTATTTTCTATATACAAGACAATGCTTACAAAATATCCGATTTTATACAAAGTTTTTAAATCTAGTCCATTATCAACAAATATTCATTTGGCCCAATTCCAGTTATAGGCATCTACATAACCTTTTGAATTCGACAGATAGGTAAACTCATTTAAACAATTTGGCACTCCAACTATTTGATACTATGTGGATGCATTTTAGGAAAAATATTCTTATAACTCCCAAAAAATCACCACTGAACTTACAAGTACTAATAAGTTCATTTCAATCAATGAAATAAAAAATATAAGCAACCTTTTGTTTCTTCTCAGAACTTAGAGAAGCATTCGAGGCGGAAGCTCAGGAAGTCAAGAAACCGCGTCTCCTGCTCACAGCTGCTGTGCCCGTCGGCCCTGACAACATTAAGAGTGGTTATGATGTTCCTGCTGTTGCTAGGTAAGAATACTTCTTAAAACTCTAAAATAAATAATGAAGTCAAGGATATCTCACAAACAATTACAATAAACCAAAGCATCAATCTCCATGCTATTAATTTGCCTTGAACTTAATTGTTATTCAATTCCTGATTAGCTACCTGGACTTTATTAACTTGATGGCATACGACTTCCACGGCAAATGGGAGCGGGAGACGGGACACAACGCACCTCTGTACGCCCCCTCCACCGACTCGGAGTGGCGCAAGCAGCTGTCAGTCGATCACGCAGCACATCTCTGGGTCAAACTTGGAGCGCCCAAGGAGAAGCTTATCATAGGTATGGAATATCTAATTATTAGCGTTACTTACAGTTATTGAACTGCTTAATATTGATTAAGGGTGGCACTTACTATTTTTGGTATCAAATAACCAATAAAGACGCCAATTTATAAAAATCCTAATTAAATCACCCTCTCATCCAAATAGAACGTAGTGTATTCGATCATCAAATACTAAGAAGCAGTCAAATTTCAGGTATGCCGACTTACGGACGGACTTTCACTCTCTCCAACACAAATAACTTCAAAGTAAATTCCCCGGCGAGCGGGGGCGGCAAGGCGGGCGAGTACACAAAGGAGAGCGGCTTCCTCGCTTATTATGAGGTAATTTTAATTAAAAAAATCTCTTCAGTGAAATAATATCCCTATATAATTAAGTTAAAGAGTTTTTAGAGCTATACTTAGAAGCCAGGCATCAGATTTCAAAAATTCTTTAGTGAAAGGCAGTACAGTAATTAGAAAAGGATATAATAAGGCTAATTAATTAAGCCATCACCATTTATACACAACGATAATAATAGTACCGGAAAAGCAGAAAGACTTGAGTAGGTGAATAGTTGGTAAGAGATAGGTCATCTAATTTACGAGTATGTATAAAGTATAATATGTCAGTGATAGCGAGGCTTACCTAGTGTCTTAATATTTATCTCGCTTCATTATATATTTATGAGCGAGGTGGGAATATTTCATTTGTTTCTGGAATGATTTTCAAGCCTTTAATGTATTTAGAAGCTTTGAATTTCGGTTCGCATTCATCGCTAGCGTTTCGGGAATTCGCTATGAATGGTTTTCGTGTCTCACGTAAATAGATGGAAATGTCTGGCGTTAATTTCAAAACGTAATTATTACGTGCTAATTGGCTTTTATGTCACTAAAAGCAATTTTCGCATAGGAATAATAAATATGTACTTTTAAATAATACGCAAATGACTACTTAAGGAGTGGATACTAAAATGATACTATAATGATTTCTTGTAACAATTTTCTTGTATTTGTTTTAATTTATCAGGTTTGTGAAATGCTACGTAATGGTGCAGCTTACGTGTGGGATGATGAAATGAAGGTGCCGTACGCTATTCATGGTGATCAATGGGTCGGATTCGATGATGAAAAGGCGATCAGGATTAAGATGAGGTGTGTTTTAGTTTTTAGATACTATTGAAATTGAGCTTAAATTATAGTCATATATATTTTTCTGAATTCAAAAATTACAAATGAAAACAATTGCAAAATATTTCCATAGTATTGTTAGACCATTCGATCCGTTTCATTGAAAACTCACGCTGTTCAGTTCGCAGGTGACAAGCAATCACGTTCACAAACACCTAACAGCAAATGTTTACAAACTGACGAAATTAAGGTTCGCGCTCACGTGAGCTTTGATCGCGGTTCAATCCACTTGATTGACTTTTGTTTGAGCCTTTGTTGAATCAATCTTTCTGCTGGTCTAGGCAATCAACAAACTACATGCAAATATTTGTATGAAACACAAATGGTTCTAACAAACCTGTCATGAAATGTTTCTAGACCCGACAGACAATTATTCGAATGGAATATGTCACTTACTACCAGACCCGTAGGAGTAATATTCTTTTCAAATCAGTAACCCAGTAAGGGTAACATGTTTCTTTTTGCTTCAGATGGATCAAAGACAATGGTTTCGGAGGAGCTATGGTATGGACTGTGGATATGGACGACTTCAGCGGAGATATTTGTGGCAACAATGTCAAATACCCACTTATTGGAGCTATGCGGTAAGTTTATCCAAATAACATCCATCTACTTCACTAACGTAGATTCACCTTAAAATATACAAGTGTCTGGTTCATTCCAATTCTTCTGATTTAATATTTAGAGAGGAACTTCGTGGTATCTCTCGTGGAAAAGACGCAAAGGACGTGGACTGGTCTACCGTTGCCGAGAGCGTGGTTATCGACGTCACCGAGAAACCAGAACCGATAAAGATCAGCTTGAGCGATGTGATTGGCAGAATTAAGAAGCCCACCAAGACCCTGATTATCAAGAACGCTAATTCTGCACTTGCTGATAAGAACAGTGAGTATTATTAACACATAGTACAAGATAACTAGGTATATGTTATAGACATGGTTAAAATATATCGAATCAATTACAAATCTATTAAGTTACAACGTGGTTAACAAATAATGCATCGTGTCCTTATTTTCTTTAAACTTACTATTTTCGATTTTTGAGGTATTTTAAGAGAAAACTACTAGATACTAAGTATAATCATTAGAGATATCATTTTGTATAACTTAAATTAGCAAAACTAATATTTCTGAGGACTGGACAAGCAGCATCTAACTAATAAAATATCTCATTACAAATATATTATTAGTAAAGATAATGAATAGACTGAAAGTAAAGAAAGGTTAGGCTTAGTCAAAGATTAGTCTAGACTCTAGACTCTAGACGCAATCCGATTTGCTTCAAATGTTTCCAATACGTGAACACGACCTTATGACTTTGTTGAAACATTGACAATGTTACAAGATAATATAGACAACTCAATTAATACGTATTTAATCTAAGTTACGTTGCATTAAATTAGTGATCATCCAACGATCGTAATTAGTCATAACTTTATCATTGTTTTATTTGATCTAAAACCATCATTAAAATGAATTTATCTTTGTAAAATATGATGATACTTTCTCTAGCCTTTTATTTAAACAAATGACACAAAAAGGAAAGTAATTTTGATATTTGTCGCACGCTTTCCATTTTTTAAATCACTCGTCTTACTTTCTATAGATATGTTAACGTTGATTCTTGGATATTAAGAAAAATATGAAATATTATTTCAAGCTAAATACACAAGCACCGAATTCTTTTGAAGTGAAATATTTAAGTGGAGTGTTCGCGACACTAAAAGCTACAAATCTTCACAGGAGTACCGCAAGGGTCATTCTTCGGTACTTACTTGTTCCTGCGAACAACAGCTAAGAACGTTTAAAGCCCTCGACATTGTCGCTAAAAGTTTCAAACATCGAGTGCTTTTACGTTGAAGTCTTTAAAATCCAAATAGCTCTGAGCTCTTGTCTCGTACCAGTTTGTATGATACAGTACGAATAGAATGATAAAAGCGCGGGTCTTGAAAATATGGAACATGCTAATAGCGTGTGTAAGACCCTTCTGGTTTATGATTATGATGTAACACAACACGTTAACGCTTTTAAATTTTTTGTTCTCAACAATAACGATAAATAAATAACTCGTTTTGGACTAAGCAATGTTACTACTCTTAATAAAAGCTTTTACGATTTTTTGTCACTTGAAATAAGACATGAAATACGCGTATATTTCAGAAGTAATTTTCTAAATGTCTTTCGTTGTTACACGCCAGATGTAGCCTGAACTTTTTCTTGGAAAAAATATCTATGATAATAAAAAAAAACAATTCACAAACTTTTAATACTTTATACAATGATATAATAAAGTGAAATGGTCTCGTTCAACTATATTTATTACATGTTAATTGTATTGTTAATATAAACTACTAAATTCTATGTCTTTTCTAGAACGTGAAGCTCAAGTTCTCTGTTACCTGACATCCTGGTCATCCAAGAGACCAAGCGGCGGTAGATTCATGCCAGAAAATGTTGACGCCAACCTTTGCACTCATGTTATCTTCGCATTTGCAACTCTCAAAGACCACAAACTGGCGGAGGGAGACGAGAAAGACGCAGATATGTACGACAAAGTTGTAGCGCTTAGAGAAAAGAACCCCAACTTGAAGGTAAGGAATGCCAACATTTTTACAAGATTTTTTTCGAAATGTAGTCATTTGGAATCAGGGGTTTCGACAGTATTCTTTGTTTTAATTCCCAAAATACATGATTGTATCAAATTAATTACTTTCCAGATCCTTCTAGCTATTGGTGGTTGGGCGTTCGGTTCAACTCCCTTCAAAGAACTTACTTCTAATGTATTCCGTATGAACCAATTCGTCTACGAAGCTATTGAATTCCTCAGAGACTACCAGTTTAATGGACTTGATGTTGATTGGGAGTATCCAAGGTAATAAAGTAAATAGTATAGATTTCATCCATAAATTTTTGTTTGCGTTTTGTTTCTTTCAGTCATCTTCATTGATAACTTTTTTCTACGGTGCATTATAAGCAACTCCTTCTTTGACACTTTTTTTTTGTTTTTTGGAAGCTTATTTTTTAACTTATGTTTGCAGAGGTGCTGATGATAGAGCTGCATTCGTTTCTCTACTCAAAGAACTTCGTCTAGCTTTCGAAGGAGAAGCTAAAACGTCAGGACAACCAAGACTTCTACTTACAGCTGCGGTGCCAGCTTCATTCGAAGCTATCGCCGCTGGATACGACGTACCAGAGATCTCCAAATATCTTGTGAGCATATTAGCTTTTTAGTTTCCAATTTTTGAATTATTTTTTTTAAAGCTCAATACATGGTATTCAGGACATTACCAACCAAACCATTGATTTCCCTACACTTGGTAGGAAAATCATTGGTCTGACATAAGAATTTTTCTAGGACTTCATCAACGTGATGACCTACGATTTCCACGGCCAGTGGGAACGTCAAGTAGGACACAACAGCCCTCTCTTCCCTCTTGAAAGCGCTACAAGTTACCAGAAGAAATTAACTGTGGTAAGTTCATAACAATATAATGGTGATATCTGATGACGTCTCCATGATTAGAATATTAACGTGTAGTATCTTTCCAGGACTACTCAGCTCGGGAATGGGTACGTCAAGGTGCTCCTAAAGAAAAACTTATGATCGGTATGCCCACATACGGAAGGACGTTCACTCTCATAAATGAAACACAATTTGACATTGGTGCACCTGCGTCGGGTGGAGGTAAGGCTTAAAATACTGTTAGTCTATTACGTTTTTTGAACCATTATCTTAAGTTATATTAGATACTTAATAGGTTATCGGCATGTCTTATTTATGGGTT
>QDHC01001324.1:18778-30773 GCA_013186455.1 Papilio dardanus tibullus
CTCGTTTAAGCCTAAACCTACGCACTAGAATAGTAATTTAGTAACTAAACGTGTCCGAACACCAACATTTTAGTTGAGAAGATTACTAAATCCTTTGTTCGGATACTCGCGACTTGCAATTCGACTAAAATACTATCCTGGTGCGTACAAGGCTTTAAGATTAGTTTGGATTGGCCTAGTATTAAGTAAATTAGTAAAAAACGTGTGAGAACAGCGACATTTTATTAGAGTAGATTAGTAAATTCTTTATTCGGATTCTTGCTACTCGACTTAAATACTATCTCGGTGCTAACAAGGTTTTAGTGACCATTTAACTATGAGGAGCAATAAAACTCGATCAGAGATCAAATAAAATTAGCCAAACAAAAGAAGGTTCGCATTTTTGTTCAATGGTAGGGGAATTTTAAATTGAATTGTTGTTTACTTATTATGGATTTAGGAGTGATTGTAGAGCTTTGGTCGAGATCAGGCCGGTTTCATCCCCGCACAAACAGAAATCTGATCTGTTTTTATATAGGATCCAGAGTGATTGAGAGGTTTTATTTTATTTGTAGAAATAGTAACTACGGTTACAAGTTTATATTTTATTTTTTTATTTATTAAGCTTATAATAGGCTAGGCTATAGAAAATATACCTTCGAGTGCCATCTCCTAACAGAGGTTGGCGACCATCATGGCAACTTGAACTTTCAACACAGCAACTCTGAATATAGAACGCGTATTTTTGTTTTACCATTGGAGTTTTTAAGCCAAGATGTTCTTCTCCTGGGCTTCTTTTATCTTGTATCTTCCTCTGAATAATGATCTGTAATAATTTGTACTTCTCGTTATTAAATACAATTAATAAACCACTTTATCTACTTTTCTTAATGCTTCTTTTTTGTTACACAAAAACACACAGACAGCTAGTTATATGATACATTTATTTAGTAAATCAAGGTATCAGTAACACCTACAAGTTAATTCTAACCAATACTTTAAATCCTACGGATTACAGCCAAGTTATGTTTAATCCTCACTCAATGCGTTTGGATTTCTAAAGCTTAAAGTTCACTAAGTTTGTGGCTCGCCATTTAATCTTATGTTAATTTTAATTGATGATATTATTATATTATATACTAGCGATCGCCAGTGACTTCGTCTGCATGGAATTTAAAAGTTCAAAACAAAGTTTTTATTCGTGCTAAAAAGCATTTATTCCAATTTTCATACAACTCTGCAAAAACAAATAACATTTCTCCATACAAACTTTGCACCCTCATTTCAGACCCTTAGCTTTTCCCCCGAATTTCGTAAAAATCCCTTCCTAGTGCACCCCCACGTAGTAACAGTAACCTCTATACAAAATTTCAAGTCTCTAGACCCAGTAATTTTGGCTGTGCGTTGATTTTAATGTTGCCACATAAGAATTTAAATTTACAAATTACTATTATTACATAAAATAAAAGATTTCATTGTTTAAACTTTCGTGAGACATTATTATCTATACTAATATTACGAGTATAAAGAGAGAAACTATGTATTTTTGTATATTTGTTTGTATTGAAATAACTCAAGAACTACTGTGCCGATTTCAAAAATTCTTTCACCATTAAAAAGCTACGAAATTCAATCTTATCCCCGAGTAACATAGGCTATATTATTATAATTCCACGCGGACGAAGTCGCGCACAACAGCTAGTTAGTAAATAAAAACGGCTGCACTCACGTTATGAAAACCCAGTAACGGTACCGACTACTTTCGAGCCTGTCGGAGGCTCTTCAAGGATGAGTGGGACTTGTCTTATCTCGCGATTGCTGTCCGCCTCGCACTCCCTGAGTGCGGTAAACGATGTGGCAAATGGAGGCCAGCTCAGCAGGAGCAGGGACAGTCAAAGCCATCCCTGCGCTGGCTATCAGCTGGCTCCTTTGCACTTAGACGATTCATACAAAGATGTTAAGGAACTTAACTTAAAAAATGTAATTGAAATGTATACTTAATTGCCCGCTACTTCCTTAGCTCTGTACTAAAGACATAGTAGCACATGTGTTCCAGACTATGCATCCTATGTACTGTAGATATCTTCAAATGAATTAAGTCACGCAAGAGTTGAATATCTCGTCTCTCCTACTTCATTCACACTTCATTTTATTCAGATAAAAAATATAAGCGTTTAATAGCACTTATAAAGTAGTGGAATGTGCTCGAAATACTTCATCCACTTAACGTCACTTTCAATATAAATATTTTAATTTAAAAATAAATATTGCGTACTAGATGATGATGATGATGATCGCCATCGTCATCATCACCATCATCATCACCATTATCACCACCACCAACTCACCATAAGTCCCCACCTGTATTACCAATAGTTAAAAGACATCATCGTTGACGTTGACACATTAAATTTAATACATTTAACTTCACTCCAAATATAAATAATATTTTAATTGAAAAATAAACGAAGCAGATATCATCATCATCATCATCATCGCCGTCTTCACCATCATCATCATCAACTCACTATAAATCCCCACCGATATTACCAATAGTTAAGGGACACCATCGTTGACACTGACATGTTCACCTGCAGAGCCTCCTAGATGGCCGCAACAATATGTAATCTTCTTAACAAAGCGCATTCAAGTCACAGGAGGTAGCGGTTTTATTACATGAATAGCCGTAGTTGGCGACTTCGTCCACATAGAATTAAAAATGCCTATATTACTCGGGGATAATGTAGCTTTTTAATTTTACAAGTCTTTATTTGAAACAGAATATTATAAGAGTTTTGGTTTAAAATATTACTTTGTATTTCAATAAATTCAAAAGTTTCTTTTTTTATTTCATAAAATATTTGAGAACGAAGTCGTGAAAAATAATAGAAAAGAATTTCCAATTTGCACGAAACATATTTTCGTAATGCACACCCTCTCATGTTCACCTCTGTAAGTAGAAATGAAAAAAGTTCAAAATATTTTTTTTATTATTCGACTTACAAAAGTTAAAGGAATTAATTTTGTTTATGCCATTCCCATTTTGAAGTAACTAAGTACATCTACTTACTTATGTTTATATTTAAAACTAGCGACCCGCCCCGGCTTCGCACGGGTGCAAATCGGTACAATGCTGATACTAAGACCTTTTTAAGTTGTACAATACTGTAGTACATTATTTTGATCTAACTTGTAGGGTTCAAGCAGTGTTTGTAATGTAAGCGCTAAAAATGTGTTAATTTACGACATCATATTAAAAACCTCTAAATTATCAGTGTTACTCTACTATATTGTGAATGGTATTATACATGAAAATCACAGCAAATCCAGGTGGCCGCTTGCTCGTTTGCCACTTTATAATATTAAAAAAAAGTTGGAATTGATCCATATCATAAAAAAGAATATAACATTGATGATATTATTCAGGTGTAGCTGATGTAAGAATGTAAAATGGCTATTGTAATATAGTCTATCCGGGCAAGCTATTTTCCAAGCATCAAAATATAAAGATGTACCGTCCGCAAAGAAATTCTTTACCATTAATATTAAACCGTGAAACGAAAACTTGGGGTTTTTTTTATAGGAGCAGGGGGCAAACGAGCAGCGGATCAAGTAAATTAATTGATCCGACGCCCACGGACATCTGCAATGCCAGAGGAACCACAAATGTGTTGCCGGCCTTTGAGGGAGGAGTACGTTCTTTTCTTGCAGGCCCCTAAGTCGTAAACGTAAAGATTTTTAAGTAATTGCGTGAAAATGTGAATGGAGAAATGCATAAAGCAATTTTTACTAAAAACAAAATCTTTAAAAATAATTAATTGTATACTTAATGTTTCCGTTGATTCTTTGTTTTATTGTAAAGCAATAGTTCTAGAAGTCTAATCAAAAACTAAAAATAAAAAGATATTTAATTTAGAATAGAACGTTAACCTTTTTTGCTAACCCTACCTTACAGTAATATGGAATAAAAAAGTAGTGCAAGTAAGAAAAGTGGGAGCTTTTCCTGTATTTTCTGCAAGAAGTTGCTTGAGAGTTTAATCATGCGCTAGATAAGCAGGTCGAAGATAGGGTTGGCACAAACATTAAAAAATAAACAATAAATATTTTATTTTACTTTACTTCTATTATCTTATTTGGGTTTATAAAAATGTACAATTAATATTATTTTTCAATTACCTTTTAGATTGATTAATACTTAATCTTTCCCAAGGTGTTTTTAATTATTTTTTCCTACTTCCATCACCGTATTTAGTTAATCTATACTAATATTATAAAGAGAGAAACTTTGTATTTTTGTTTGTATTGATATAACTCAAGAACTACTGGGCCGATTTCAAAAATTCTTTCACCATTAGAAAGCTACATTATCCCCGAGTAACATATATTATTTAATTCCACGCGGACGAAGTCGCGCACAACAGCTAGTTTATCATAAATTATCTAGTTATTTTTCAATAAAATTTTTGTATACACTATAGTGTCTTAGTTTGTTCAACCCTACATTGTTTCGGTGGTTCAATTCAGATCTTTTGTGTCCGGGGCAATTCAATTTAGTGATAAGGGATGAACGAGCAAGTTCCATCGATAAACGGTAAGACAAATAAAGTAGGTATCGATTGAAATAAGACTAAAATGTGGCTTTTGCGCCTTATGGCTTACATTGCGTCATAATCCTGCACACTAGGGTAGTATTTTAGTTTTACTATTTTATTTATACTATTTAGTTATACTATTTTATTTTAGGGTTTACTAATCTACTCTAATAAAATGTTGCTGTTCGGACACGTTTCGTTAATAAATTATTACCCTAGTGCTTAGATTTAGGCTTAAACGAGTCCGAACAGTAGCAAATCCCTTGATCGGATAAATGCTACTAGCTACTCGACTAAAATACTATCCCGGTGCGAATAAGGCTTTATGGCGTACCTACGTGGCGTCCTATGCCTTGCGTGCGTGATTTGGAACCAAGAGATAAATGTAATATTATTTTGTTATGTCTGATTCCATGCGTCTATAATAGACGGGTTATAAACCGCAGATGTGTTGCCGGCTTTTGAGGGAGGAACTATTTAAAGTAATCAGTGAGCTATAGCAATAGATGATTTAAGCCGGCTACCTTCGTTCAGTTTTAACTGTACACTTTAGGTAAGCGCCCACCACAAAAGAGTAAAGAGCTGAGCGGAAGCTGGGCGACCCTCTTTTCCACTTTTATACGAAACTTCATACTTGTGCCCCCATCAACAAAAATAAATGACATGTGTCAAAAAGACCCGAAATGTTCTAGAGAGCTGAGCTGTGTCCGAGCTTTGTCAATTGAGACAGCTGTGCTATGCCCTTGGGCTTAGCTGAGCTCAGCTCTTTGTTGGTGGGGACGCAAGCACATTTAAGGCCGCTCAGCTCATTAATCTTTTGCGGTGTGCTCGGCTCAATTTAAACTGCGCAATCGAACTGTACAATTAAAACTAAGCGTCTGTAACCGGCTTTGGACTTCGACAATACATCAGAATAAGCTTAAATAATATTGAAGTTTTCAAAGCGACCTCTAGCGGAATACCTTGATACCTTTATCGTAGTGTTTCCAGCGGGTCAATTGTGAATACAGCTAGGAAATTCAATTCACCTATTTCGAAGTGGAATGTACACTCGCCAACATTCAATAGTCATCCGAGTTAGTATCGATTTCTCGATTAATTTGTAGCATCAATCGAATAGAATGAAAATGCAACGCTCGTGAGACTCGGAATGGTTTGTGGCTATTGCTGATGTTTGCTGTCGAATTGAGAATTTTATTCGATCTGATCGATTTTGATTATGTTATTTTTATTTAATTGTTTAATAGGTTCATGTCGCTGTTGTGCAGCATTGTTTTGTAACTGGTTTAAGATATTTTTTGACTAGTATTTTGCACTGGAGAGCTAAAGTCTAGGTTTATTAATCTACTAGCTGTTGTTTGCGATATAATCTGGGTGGAATTAAAAAATATAGGCTATGTTACTCGGGGATAATGTAGCTTTCTGACGGTGAAAGAATTTTCGAAATCGGCTCAGTAGTTTTCGAGTTATTTCAATACATACAAAAATACAAATCTTTCTTCTTTATAATATTACACATAACCAACCGTTTACGTTATTATATTTGAACTCTGAACTAATTGTTATTAACCATTTTTTTTTATTCTTCATTTATTTTTTGCAGCATAAAAAACAAATGACGGGCGTTAAAATTTATCACCGCCTTTTAATTAGATTCACAAAATGGCTAACACGTCACGGGGAACGTTAAAATGTAGCAACATGTACCATCGCAAATAACGCATTTTTACTTCCAACTTTATCATGTCATTCCGTACACGTAAAGTCGTAAAATAAAGAATATGGCTCACCGCGGGAACAATATACGTGTTACCGCCAAATAGTGAATGCAGTCCGAATGAAACTCGTCCAAATTAATCATCATAATCTCGAAATTCTTTGAAAGCTTACAGTGCTGCCAACTTATCTCTGAAGTGACAGAAATAGGAACTAAAGTCGCTTACTTATTTATTCGACTTTTATGCCCAATAAAATTATTGTAGTAGTTACCGACACTGAAACGACAGTGGCGACACCCATCAGTTCACAGATAAGTTAGTCACACTGTACATAATTTCGATTCTTATTTAGACAGTTTGTGATGGTGACACTTTATTAGCTGCCAATTTCTGTGATTGGTCAGCTCTTATGATAATGTGACCAATTAAATATCATTACAAATCAGCCAAATAAAATACACGACGCTCTTACGGTGAAGGAAAACATCGTGATGTCTGCACATATCGGCGAAGAAATTCAAAGATATGTGTGAAGTCGACCCGCACTGGACCAGCGTGGTTGTTGGCCTAGTCACCCCTTAGGGTAGGCTCCGAGCTCCTCGGTGATGACGTACAGTGAGCTGGTGATGATGAAATAATACGTCGATTTGCAAATGAATTCAGTTAATCTTTATACCCGGACAAATTACGAATTGACGGTATACAAAATTTGACGGTAACATCCGTAACAGGGCAATATAGGTCCGCGGGGGGAACATTGGAACAATATTTGCTCCTCACCACCACTTTTAACTGCCTCCCGTACTTCCGTGCTCATTCAGAATACCACGTTCATACTGTGATACCTACTAACATTAATTTAAAGAAAATAACAGCTTTTATTTTAACTTATGAGCTCCATACTTTCGATTACATTTAGACTTTCAGGATGCCTTTTTTTATATTATAAAGTGGCAAACAAGCAAGCGGCCACCTGATTTCGCTGACGACGACCGCTGCCCATTACTAACGTCAGTAAAACTGAACACTGTAGCCGACTTTAGGTAAAGACAATTTTAACGAAGTGACCATTTTTTTGTGTGTAATTTTAATATTTTTTGAATCTATCAATCTGCATGTACTAGGTACTACTTCCTTCTTTCTATTATTTTTTATTCATCTAGGTATCCTACTATGAACAGGCAGTAAAGCATTGTACGCACCAAGATAGTATTGTAGTCGAGTAGTAAGTATTTTAGTTACTAAACATGTCCGAACAGCAACATTTTAATAGAGTATATTAGTAAATCTTTTGTTCAGATACTTGCTACTCGACTATCCTAGTGCGAACAAGGCTTAATATTAAGCTCCAGAGAAGTCGTAAATTTTTATATGCCCTGAAATGAATTGAGGGTAGCCGATACAATTGCTTAGAAATACCAGCTTATAAATAACTCAATCCCGTAATTCATGAGGGTAAGCAGGAATTACCGAATCACATACTATCTACCAAATTTATCTATTATGATTTGTTCTTTCTTATTCATTTTTTTTATATCATAAAGTGGCAAACAAGCAAGCGGCAACCTGGTTTCGCTGAAATAACGAAACTTTCAAGAAGCGAGCTTATCACCTCCTCAAAGGCCGGCAACCTATCTGTGGTTCCTCTGGTATTGCAGATGTCGCAGGGCGTCGATGATCACCTCGGTGTTCCCGCTGCTCGTTTGCCCCCTTTTCTTATAAAAAAAAGCCTACAGAGAAGGAGACGCACAGCAAGAGAATAAATCTGCTTCCTATACGTCCCTTTACCATATCCATTTCCACTTCATTAAAACTTATGTTTTCAACTATGATTACTAAATACATCAGTTGAAATGTCTTTTTCCACTTACCAGTAGCACGACTCAAGCCGTCTCGATCGCTTCAGTGGAAATGATGTCTTAGTTCACCTATGTCCTTTTTAAATGAAACTACATCTTGTCAACCATCTCGTATCGTAGAATGCCAAAGAGTAACCAACTACATAGGTTCTATTATACTGACTTTTAAGAAAACTGTTGCTCTATAAAACTTTCTTCTCTTATCTTAGTCGTCCTGCCTTTGTCCCTATAGAGGGTCGGCACAGTATACTGCTACTCCTCATACTTCCTTGCCAGCTGTCATATCTGATTTTACCACTTTTTTCAGTATCCTATTTCTCACAATCCATCTGTAGTGTAATGGCTATGGTCTGGTTGTCTCTGGGTGTCTCAATCATCACTACACCACGTATATAATCGTACCCAACACGCGCACTGCCTCTTGCGGGGCGTGACTGTCACGACTGTCAACATGACGTGATGCTCGAGACACCCAGAGACAACCAGACCGTAGCCAATACACTATTGTCCATACTTTCTTTGGCCTTCCTTTACCTTTGTATCCGTCTACATTCAATTTCTTTATTTATCCGGTTGGCCGTCCCAGGTATCGCTGGATCGATGAGGTTGAAAAAGACATAAGGGAGCACCACGTCCGCGATTGGGTTGGGATGGCGCAGGATTGCCAAGTTTGGAGAGATTTCTTGTCGGAGGCCAAGGCCCACTTCGGGTCATCTTGTCACCCTAGTTAGTTAGTTTTTTTTTATTTTTACGTTCCTCATCCTCCCTCATAACCACGGTAACCTTCTGCTCCTCAGAATCTCTCTTATCAAGATGACCATAAACTCGAGCAGTAAATATCTCGGTGGGTAGTTATTAAACAAAAAAACGCAAATACTCTGATTAGTTGAGTATATCGTAGGCCTACAGATGGACGTAATCGCCGGATGCGACGCCGAAATGCTGAGTGATAGCGATATGATAGTATGGAAACGGCTTTTTTATTATATTTTTTGTCCTTCCTACCCAGCTTTGGGTATTCGTAAAATTGTATGCATTTGTTTATCATTAATCTCTTAATTTTTGTATTAACGTTAATTTAGACAAATTTGAAGTCAACTTTAGTTTTTTAGCATGGCCTGTGTGAAATTTCACAGTTCTCTAGAGTACCAAAGTACGAGGCGATTCTATAGCGAACATCAAAAATGTATGGAACTGACAATAACGTTCGATATCTCACACGTGGCAAGCACATGTTTTATCTAATGTCATTGTCAGTTTCATATATTTTTGTCGATTCCATCAGCGATATCGCCAATCGAAAGATACTTTCGGTGGACACCTCTTTACATCATTTAGGTTTACTTACAATATAATGATTTAAGTGTTTTCCGTTTGGTTGATCTATCCGAATTAAATAAAACAAATCTAAGAATAATACTATAAAACTTGTCTAGTTATTTACTATAGTTAATAATAATATTACAAAAGCCATCTCCATAATCTCAAACCAACCTTTCCCCATATAATTTTAAGCAGTTGTAAAACAGTATAGTGATACAAAAAAACCTTCGTATCTACCGTACGAAATTAAAGGTTTCGTGAGTACAGTCTCCGGTCGTTAAGGTGTACCAAATTGTTGATTCGTGTAAGCAGAGATGGGAAATGTACAAGGAACATAATTATTAGAACTTTATACGAGTACCGTAAGCCATTTTTTTTTAAATTATAAAGTGGCAAACGAGCAACCAGTCTCATATACTTGTACTTGCTGATATAGCGAAGCGACTGCTGCCGATAGACTTCTGCAATTACAGATGCGTTGCCTACCCTTAATCTTCGAAGGAGACGCACAACAAGAGGATAATTGCTCTTCATATGCGTCCCCTTCCGCGGAACATCCACTTGTCCTTCCCATCATTCCCTTATAGGAAAAGGATAGGAAGGGAAAGTGGATTAAAATTAGGCCTACGGCACCACACTCATCAGACGAAACACTGAATTGCTCCCGTGGTATTTCACCGGGCGTTTGCCAATTCGTGCGAAGATCTTAAAGCGGGCTCTACCACTGTGTATTGAAATAACTCAAAAACTAATGGGTCGATTTCAAAACTTCTTTCACCTTAGAAAGCTATATTATCCCCGAATAACATAGTATTAATTTTAATTCCGCGTAGACGAAGTCGCGCACAACAGCTAATCCTTAAAATAAATATAACACAATTCCTTTTTCAAATCCATTGAACCGCAAAAGCAAATTCAATTATTGTAAATCGTTACCGCTCGCAATTAATTCACTTTACGTCGACTGTTTAAATTCGGTTAACGCGAACCATAAATGTAATTAAATAAAGCAAGCAAACTGCTTCGTAATCAGTATACTACGATAATCACCGGATAGGGAATTGAAAACAATAATTGAATCAATTTAATAAAGTTTTTTTATATATTTTTTATAATATAAGAAAAAGGAGCAAACAAGCAGCGGGAACACCGAGGTGATCAACGATGCCTTGCGACATCTGCAATACCAGAGGAACCACAGATGCGTTGCCGGCCTTTGAGGAGGTGATACGCTCGCTTCTTGAAGGACCCTAAGTCGTAGCGGTTTGGAAATACCGCCGAGGACAGACCATTCCACAGTGCAGCTGTGCGAGGCATACAGATTATATTGTACAAAAATGTCATCAGAACTAAAGATTTATTGAACAACGTAGATCTAATTACAATTTACTTAATTTGACCTAAATAGCCAAATGACTTTTCGATCGGCGATATCACCGAATCGACAAAAATGTATGAAACTGACGTTGATATTCGATAAACTGACATTGACAGTCATGTGCTTGTCACGTGTGAGATATCGAACATTATTGTCAGTTCTATACATTAGCTGTAGAGTCACTTCGTAGCGAATCTACTTTGGGTAACCCTCCAGAATGTGTGAAATATCGAAAGTCGTAATCAGTTTGGGTAAGCCCTGGAGTAGCATAAGTAAGAAAGATGATAACATGTATTATTCAAATCTAACAATGTACAAACTTAATATGTAAACGATTTTATAGTTTACATAATTGAGTGAAAAGTAATTCATATAAAAATAAATATAGTATACGTATAGAGAAAAGATTGTAAACATTATCTTATTGCTTACATACTCGATGTCACTAGAACGCGACGTATTGTAAACAAACAAATTTAATACAAACATCGACTATATATATGGGCCGTGCTGATAATGCCGCGATAGTTGACGTGTTGCGAACAACGGGCACGGTTTACACTTTGTCATGATTAAAACGTTATAAATAATACATTCTGAAGGCATAAAAGGTATGTTACTTTGATTTTTTATTAACTAGCTGCACTACGCCGTAGAAATTAAAAAAATAGTAAGTAACCTGTGTTTTTAGAGACCATGTTCTATTGTACATCTGTCCGAAATTTCATCGTTATCCGTTCAGCAATTCTGCAGATATATTCAAATAAACATCTATCTATCTATCGACTTCGTCCGCGCGGAATTAAATAATATAGCCTATGTTACTCGGCGACAATGTAGCTTTCTATGAGTGAAAGAATTTTTGAAATCGGTCCAGTAGTTCTTGAGTTATTTCAATACACACAAAAATATAAAAATTCAAAAATACAAAGTTTCCTCTGTACGTTAAGGGCAGCGGTCGCTTCGCTATTACAGAGAATCCCGTGGCCGCTTGCTTGTTTGCCACTTTGTAATATAATTAAAAAAAGTCGAGTAGCAAGTAATAAGTATCCGAACAAAGCATTTACTAATCTACTCTATTGAAATGTTGCTGTTCGGACACTTTTGCTACTCGACTGAAATACTATCTTGGTGCGTATAAGGCTT
>QDHC01001324.1:35359-68192 GCA_013186455.1 Papilio dardanus tibullus
TTCGCTGGAGATCAGTTTCGTATTACGAAGAGTGATGCTGCAGAATTTTGGCGAACTAATTTTGGAAACAGGTAAGTTTTAAGGTTAAAAACCTCCAGAACGTTTTATATAAATCCACCCACCTATATATATTCAAAAGGAATCACTATAATTTTATATTTAACAGCTACAATCAGAGTCGTTTGGTAAAACAGTTGCTTAGTATATATTTCTCACACATCTATACTAAAGCACTCTCTTACTAATGTACTAATTAAGTAATACATTTAAACTCAACTTTTGCTGGAATTCGGCTTACTAAAACCTAGTCTGGTAGACCACATATGCTATTTATAAAGATTTTTAAGTGCAAAGTTATGGGTAAAAGCTAGTATAAAAAATAAATATGCGAGAGTCAATGGTAATGCATTATTTGTCTCTCGTATAGAGGTTTTTCTCTAATCCGAGTTTGTTGTTTCTGGATCACCAGAAAATGACTTGCTTGTAGAGGCTTATTGAGGTTAAAAAAATATAGCCTGTTACTCGGGGATAATGTAGTTTTGTAATGGTAAACGAATTTTAACCGGCCAGTAGTTCTTGAATTATTTCAATACATACAAAAATACAGAATTTTTTTACTCTTTATACTATTAGTACAGATAACTAAACTTAAAAGATAAAGATACTTTTTTTATAGAAGAGAGAAAAAACTCAAAGGATATCCAAGTCTACCCCTCCCCTCCCAATTATCATTATTTCTATAATAATCATACATCTGTAGGCTTACCCAACATGCTTTTCGATCGGCGATGTTGCTGATGGAATTGACAAAAATGTATGAAACTGACATTGACATTCAATAAAATCATGTGATTGTCACGTGTGAGATACTGAATGTCAATGTCAGTTTCATACAAATTTGTTTATTCCATCAGTGAAATTGCTAATCAAAAAGCATGTTGGGTAAGCCCACTGGACTGGGACATCCTTGCCGTGACATTGTCTCCTATCCTTCTAAATAACAACACAAAAAGGCTGAGAAAAAGAATGGTCTTTTTCCTTCTTAAAACAAAGTCAATGACTGACTTGGAATGGACTCATAAAAACAATTAACACTGTGGGATAACCTTTACTCATGCAATTGTAACAAAAACAATTGTTAATTGGCCATGGGAAAAATGTACAGTCAAACATGAATAAGCAACAATCCAAGGGACCGCAATATTTGTCTTGCTTGTAGATGTTTCTCTATAGTCCAAGTTTATCGCTTATGGAGGTAGCTTGTCGGGACCAGAGAATGTATTACTCACTTAACCAGGTTTCACTGTAATTAACAGGTTTAAAAAGACAATGAAATTGTATTTGGCCGGTTTTCTTTAATCATTGACAGTATGGTCCTGAAAATATAGTTCCTTTTGTGATCTATAAAGTAAATGACTTATCAGATTTTTTGAAGATTGAGGTTTCTTTAGTGTTACAGGGTAAAAGTTAAAATAAAAATCAATAGATTTAAAACGCCTGGACTTGATTCAAGTTGACTTGTAATCTGCAGGTTCCGAGTTCGAATCCCGCCATGTATCAATGTGTTTTTCGATTTTCATATATACATATTTACATATCTTGCGGTGAAGGAAAACATTGTAATGTCTGCACATATCGGTGAAGAAATTCAAAGATATGTTAAAGTCTCGCAAAATACGCGCTAGTTGTGGAGTTGCGGAAAATGGACTCCATCATGGACAACAATTTATAATGCCCACTGAGTCAAATAACTTATTAATCTATATGTCTTTTTAAACGCATAACAAACATCAATATTAGCATATTATATTAACCCTTAAAGGCATGGTTTTTTATTGCGGCCTGGAATAAATGACTACAAAATTACAGAGACGCTTCTTATAACTATAAACTTAGTCAACGGCCAAATAGAAATTTAAAAAAAATAGATTTGCCACCGCATCTTGCATAATTTCATTTGCATATATTTTTTTTTAAACACATACCACACGACTTCTATAAAATAATGCGAAACGTGGTATGTATACATTTGGCAACAAGATGCATTTAAGGGTAAAAAAATGATTGATTTTAGTTATTTAAACTTTATACAAAGGTCATAAGCAGTATTTAAGTTAACATACATCAATGCTGTTCATTCAAATGAATTTTGAATACATCTCAGTCAATGCATGTGTAATATATATTATATTCCCTTTTATATATTATATATAATTATTTTTATTCATTATTATATTTATAAATGAGGTTAATAAACCTCTAGTTTCCCATTTAAACATACAGTGAACAATGGGGTTTGTTTTCATTTTGAAAATTAAACAAGCACTGGTATGCACATATCCTGCTATTGTGTTTTACTGTTTCAAGTCTCAAGAGATTATGAATCATAAGCTTGTACCATGGCCCTGCTCATGAGAATTAAAAAAAAACATTAGTAGCCTATGTTTTATGCCAGACTGTGTGCTACATCGCTATAAAATTTCATGGAAATCTATTAAGCTGTTTTGAAGATACCATCATCAGAACATAAATCCATCAAGACTTGCCTATTTTTTTTTATATTAAAAAGTGGCAAATGAGCAAGCGGCCACCTTAATTCGCTGAAATAGCAAAGCGACTGCTGCTCATGGACATCTGAAATTGCAGATGCGTTGCTTACCCTTAATCTTTAGTGCAAGAGATACACAGTAAGAGGATAATTTCACTCCTATGTGTCCCCTCCTCCAGAAAATCCACTTCCCCTTCCCATCATTTCCTTATAGGAAAAGGATAGGAAGGTAAAATAGATTAAAATTAGTCTCTCCGGCACCACACTCATCAGACGAAACATGAAATTGCTTTCATTTAACGCCTGTCTTCTGTGTGGTTGTGGTATTTCACCGGGCAAACCGGCCAATTCATGCAAAGGATGTTATTGCGGGCACTACCACTGTTAGACTTAGATATTATGGTGAAGAAGTAAGATGAATATACTTCTTACTTACCCGGCATTGTGGCAATCGATAGGGGAAGCCTACATTCAGCAGTAGACTATAATAGGCTGTGATAATGTAAAGAAGATGAATCTTAGTAAGATGGCACAATTATTTGCAGAAAAGTTTTATGCAAATATTTGTAAAGATTCATCCTTCTTCTTACTAGTCAAAGAATTAAATTCACTACCCACTTAATATCGAATATTGTGCACCATGTCACTATAATATCTAAGCAAAATTGTACATTACTGGGCATTTATTTCCCGCTCAATTTTGTGTCAGTTGACACCTGCAATAAGCGTTTGTTGTATGTATATACTAAATTATAGCTCTCTTAATTTGTTCTGCTTATCTTTATAGTCAAAGAATTAAATTCCATACCCACTAATGATTGTAATACAATACAAAATAGTTATTGGTCATTTAATACTGAATGACAGGTGTTAAGTATATTTGAGTAGTATCAGTGTTGAGTTACACCAATTAGTGTTTATAGTTATTAAAAAGTATGATTGTCAAGGTGTTCATTAAGCTTGGTTTACATGCACACAATACCCTATTAGTAAAAGTATTAAGTCTTGGGATCCAATTTGAAACTGTAAATGAAGGATGTTTTGGTTAAAGATTATCAAGTTATGCAGTCTGTACTAATATTGTATTTTTGTATGAATTGAAATAACTCAAGAACTACTGAGCAGATTTCAAAAATTCTTTCACCGTTAGTAAGCTACATTATCCCCGTGTAACATAGGCTATATTAATAAATCCATGCGAATGTAGTCGGGAACAACAGCTAGTATCAAATATTTTATTTGCCACTTCAGAAACAAGACTACTCTTTGGTCCCATATGCCCGCTAGACCAATGATTTTATAATTGTTTGCAGTTAAAATGCAATTATTTTAATTAAAAGAAAACTATATCAAAACCTTTGAGCATCAGAGTAACATCAGTGATTCCCAAAGTAGACAACATATGAAGCACTGGGGTCATGTAAGTCTTGGCACGGTGTATCACAGAGGGAATATATTTAGTTGAGTGTTCACAAGTTGAATAAAAAATGTAGAGTGGTTTAAATTGGGTTTACAAGAAAGTTTGGGAACCTCTGAGTTTTAGGTATTGTCATTCATTATTAGATAGTAAACGGATATCGTTTACCGTTAATGCTTTTTAGGATTAACTTCCCATTGTAGTTAACATTATCTTATCATATGGAGCCAAATTACAAAACGAATATGTTTCCACACGAACTTCATTCATGAAATATATTTACTATCGATGTTTTTGTCAATGGCGCGATTCCTTATTTATTTTTATCAATGTAAAGATAAGTATGTGGATTTTTATATGTAAAAAACAAAAGTATTGTGCAGGAACTTCCTTATGCTTATCTATACACAAAACTTGATAACTGATTAGAGTTAAATATAGTTTTAACTGAAAGCAGGGATTTCTGAGAACTTTTTATGATTAAATAAACAGAGGTTTCTACTATTATAACCTTTGATAAGAATATATTGCTATCTCTATTTTTAATCGAAAATAAAAGACAGAAGGCCGAACACTGAAACGAATAGTGAATTAAACGCCGACGGCCTTATAAGGAGTGATCTGATGATGACAATCAATACCGAAGCCTAGGGTTCGAATCCTGACTTTATACCTTTAGTTAAATTACAAAAAAAATATCGATTATTATGATTGAATATCGGTCCATTTGATGTTTGTGGTGTATTGGCTTATGGTCTGTGTTGTCTCTGGATGTCTCGGGCATCACTCCATGTGTCATTTGTGACGTCACTTTCTACACGATACGGTGCGCGTGTTAGATACGATTATAAACGTGGTGTAGTGATCGTTTTTTTTTATATTAAAAAGTGGCAAACGAGCAAGCGGCCATCTTGGTTCACTGAATTAGAGAA
Organism: Papilio dardanus tibullus; assembly: GCA_013186455.1. Classification (NCBI taxonomy): domain Eukaryota; kingdom Metazoa; phylum Arthropoda; class Insecta; order Lepidoptera; family Papilionidae; genus Papilio; species Papilio dardanus. Next base: position 40,257 of record QDHC01001324.1, read on the forward strand.
GCGACCCTTAATCTACGGAGGAGAAGACGCACAGCAAGAGGATAATTCCTCTTTGCATACGTCCCCTCCCCTCTAAATCCACTTCCCCTTTCCATTATTTCCTTAAAGTAAATGATAGGAAGGGAAAGTGGACTAAAATTAGGCCTCCGGCACCACACATGTCAGACGAAAAACGGAATAGCTTCCATTTCACGCCTGTTTTCTGGGTGGTCGTGGTATTTCACCAGACGAGCCGGACAATTCGTGCGAAGATGTTAAAGCGGGCTCTACCACTGTATGTAGTTGATCCATAATATACCCCAAGGAATGGAACTTTACAAAACCTAACACAATGTTGTAATATTAATTTAAACGTTGTTTAAAGCTAAACAGCTGCTATTTTAAAAACTGCCACTTTCTATTTGTAAAGGCAACTCGGTTGTTGACCTCAAGCCAACTGTCTTACAAAGGAAATAATGACAGGTGATGTTCAGAAGGGTTACGTACCTTTAGTGGAACCTTGAGAGTAGGTTTACACTGCTAATATACAGTACTGACATTTTTTTTTTTAAAGACAAAGGCAGGGTTAATAATGTTTTTAATCGGGTGTTTTGGCCGAAGTAGATTGTCAATTGTTTTATTAACCAACCGTTGCCAGGAGAGTATTTTCTGCGTTTTTATAAAGTTCACGTTACTTCAATAGATTTTAAAATTATTAAGGTCATGGCCTTGTAAGTGTAAAGCTTTGTTCTTGTAACGTAAGGATAAGGGGACCCTTTGATCAGTTTTTGTAAGATTAATTAGGTGCTCTTTTATTTGTTTATGTCAGGTTTTTTTTTACTTTTAATTATGATCTTTTCTTTAGCATCTTTTATTTAGTCGTTCTTATGAGGTATAGTGCTTTGTAAATTATTTTTTGTATTTTGTCACTGTATTACTCTTAAATTAAGTATGATTGTTTAATTTATTTATTTTGCCCGTTATTGGCCATTAACTGGAAAGTATGAGCAGCGTAAAGCAGTCACTGAGCCAGCCCTAACAACGGATGCGGGAGAGACGGAGATAGTGAATCCCTTTGTAAGCTTGACCACAGTTGGCTTCTGCGGTCCTAGTACTTTTTTCTCTTGTGCTTATGCAGATTTGCAACTAACTATTTTGAGCTTAAAAATCGATCCAGTTTTCTAGTATCAAGGTTCGATTATTGATTTTTGTCAGTAAATTATATTTAATAGCCATTGCAACTTTTTAAAGTAACTATTGTCTTGTTGAAAATGTTTTGTAAAGGACATAATTATATCTAGAATATCAATTATTCAAATAAACGTTACATCTGTCTATCTGTTAGCTTGTTACCTTTGGCAAAAGTAAACATAGATTATCGTTGTCGATGGATAAAAAGTTCAAAGAGTGCGTTGAATGGGATCGTTAGCGTGTCTGTCGAACTAAAGTTTAAGCCTGCGATTGCGCTTTTCTTTGCACTCTGCAGTATTTATGCTAGCCTGGTACTTAGTGCCCATTGTTTTGAATATTTTTGTTGGATTTGTATGGAAAATCATGATTGCTACATTGTCAGAAATATAATAAGACTAATAATGCAAGCTTTTCAAAAAAATATTTTTTTAATCTAGATTTTGGTGCATTACCAAAGAAAATGGGTCACTGGAAATGAAGCGAAAAAAAATGTAACATTCTTTTTTTTCGTAATTATTTTAATGGACCGTTCTCAATCCGAAGGAAAAGTTTCCTATTTTTAGAGCTTTTTCGTATATAACCTAGACTTCTCTTAGTATACTTTAAAAAACATTCATGGGACCAACTGTAAACATATGAACCATCCAACTGTCCAGTTATTTCTCCATTATTTCCCAGCACGACAGCAATAACGGTATATGAAAAGCAGTGGGAATAAATATAAATAGTTGTTACTCGGAATTCATTAGTTGGAAGTACCAGCTACAATATGTGACATTGTAGCATATCTTTATATCCTCTTTAACTAAGAATAGTTGTTATCAATACTAATATTATAAAGAGGATTGATTTGTATTTGTGTATGTGTAGAGATATATCAAAAACCACTGGGCTGACTTCAAAAAATCTTTCGCCGTTAGAAAGCTACACTATTCCCGAGTAACATGGGCTGTATTTTTTATTCCGCGCGGACAAAGTCGCGAGCAACAACTAGTTAATTAATTAAGGTGTGACATTACCTATGTCACTCTTACAAAGATTATGAATCAAATGACACCTCATTTTTTGAAATCGGTGAAGTCTTTTTAGGCTACAGGATGTTTTCATTTTATAGTTTTGTTTTAGAAAAGAACACGAACGTTCTAGAATTCTGGAAGATTGAAACGGAACTCCGGTTCGATTCCCATGCTATATTAAACCAGTTAGCGACGCACAACACTGAACTCGAATTCTCACAGGCGTTTTTTTAACGCGAGTTGAAAGTCAACGTTGACGGCTCTAGAGAGACGAACTCTTTACACTCTTGTTTCATTCGCCCAACGCTAAAATTAAAACACTGCACGATAAAAAAATTGCATTTTAAAAGCGCTGTCATATGAACAGATACATAGAAATGTATAGGTCTAAAAGGATATTATGGCACTCGGAAAATATTTGAACTAACAATGTCATCTTGACATTTTAATCAATCAGGGAAAGGCAGCTGAGGGATTTGAAAGAAGTTAAGAATTTTTTACCTATTGCTATCGCTAAAATTTTGTAGGCGCCCCGTGTCAATGTCTAAAAAGTGCCAAAATACCCTTGTAAGGCTATATTTTTTATTATGGCATGATCATGATAAGATCGCCGAACTCCGGAAGTTGATGGCACGTTGAGAAGAAGAAAAACAATTTTTAAAAGACGCGTTTAAAACACGCCCGTACAAATGTGCTGTAAACATCGATATTGTCGTGATCGGTTAAATGTCAAATTGTGCATTCGCTGACATTTTGAGCGTGAACGCGAAGTATAGATGATAACAGGAATGTAGTCGATGTGACTATAGAATAGAATCGATTATCGTTTGTAGGTTTTTAGATTTATAACCTGCTCGAGAGTTTGTTGAAATTACGAAAGCGTTGAAGTTTATTTGTCTTGAACGTGATTGTTGTAATTGGTGTTGTATTTGTTATGCATATATTTGTTGGTTTGTATTACTGAAAACCGCGACCGCTGCCCATAGACGTCTGCAATTGCATATGCGTTGCCTACCCTTAATCTACGGGATGGAGAGGCACTACAATAGGAAAATACCTCGTCCTATACGTCGCTTTCCCTTTCATATCCACTTCCTCTTCCCATCATTTCCTTATAAGAAAAGGATATTAAGGGAAAGTGGACTATAATACCACATGGAAAAGATGTTATCTTTCTCTACTCTTTGAGAAAATATTGTATGCAGTAGTAGGTAACAACAGTAAACGTATATACTTGACATTTACAACATCCTGTATGTGTATTTCCTATTAAGCTAATGCCAGCAGCCCCTAGTTGCAGCAGCCCTGCAAACCCTCGCTCGACAAAATTAAAAACGCGCCGTATATTTTCATTTGCGTTGGATTGTTGAATCCCCCGGGCGTTTGCGGACCCTAGATTAAGAAGGTCTGATTGCATGCGGATACGAATTTAGGTTTTTGTTACTTAAATAAGTCAACAATGAAAACAGGAACTGGGGGTCTGGTATGAAATTGTATTAGTTTTATGTAGCGCTAGAGGCGATAAAGCCGGCTATAGACGCTCAGTTTTAACTGTACAGTTCGACTGTGCAATTAAAACTGACGTGTGTAGGCAAAACTGAGAATTGTACAGTTTAGGTGTGCAGTTCAGAAACTGAAAGTCTGTAGCCATCTTAAGGTACATTCATAAACAAATTTCATATAAAAAAAATCGTGATAGACTCTCTAATTTAGTAAATGAAATCTTTTATTATTTTATTCAAAAAGCCAGAGATATTACCTACTCAGATTAGTTCAATGGTTGCTAAAAGTCAACTCAAAGTCTACGGCTTCATAAGACCAAGTTCGCGATAAAAACGAACCGCTGAAGCAATCCGTTTCTATCGCGAACTCGGTCTAATGAAGTCGTTAGGGTAATAGGACAAATATGTAATTTTTGACAGTGAAAACTCACAATGTACAAGATTTAATTTAAAATAATCGTAGGCGTTTACAACTCTATAAAACATTTCAATCTGGCATCATCGTTAAGTTATATAACTTAACTTTTTACGACATTTGCATCGCGTAAACTTGAAATTGTAGATAACTTAATGTATTGAAACATAAATTTTCATTCGTAGCTGTAAACCATAAAAAACATTTTATCTCTTTTAATAAGTAAAATAACAGTCTGGAGTACGCAAAGTACATTCGCTACAAAGCGATTCGATAGCTAATATAAAATGTATAGAATTGACGACGTTCGATATCTCGCAAGTGACAAGCACAAGACTTAATCGAATGTCATTGTCAGTTTCATGATTTTTTGTCGATTCCATCAGCAATGTCGCCAATCGAAAGAGTCTTTGAGTAACCTTTTGGATTCGCAGATTTTTTTTTAAATCTTATAATAATATCATTCTACTTTTACTTAAGTTTGTATCAAGATTAGTATTTTAGTCTAGTAGCAGGCAATTTAGTAACTAAACGAGTCCGAACAGCAACATTTCAGTAGAGTAGATTAGTAAATCTTTTGTTCGAATACTTGTTAGCTACTAGACTTAAATACAATCTTGGTGTGAACAAGGTTTCAGGGATAATGTAGCAATCTAATAGATGAAGAATTTTTGATATCGATCCAGTCGTTTTTGAGTTTATTCGCTACAAAAATACATTAAATTTTTCTCGTAAATGTATACCGCCCTACGTTTAACTTGAGTGTCTCATCACATATATAGTTAAAATAAATATATAGTCTTGTTTAGTCATTAATATGTTTTTTTGTGGATTGTACAATATACCAGACTATCAATAAAATAATTTTATTTAATAGCAGTGCTCGTAACATTGTATCGGCCGCTTGCTTTCCTCCCACGTAAAGTATTTTGTCAAGATAAGATAAAAATATACGTCAAAAGGGAAAGTATAGAAACTTCAATAATAATATTCCATGGCACATATCCAGGGACGTGCGAAAATGCCCGCGAACGGAACCAAAATAAATCCATTCAAGAGATTCGAGGTGAAAATAACAAATGAATGACACGTATACCCATTCAATATTATATCTTACAATCTGGAGAATAAAGCACACAATTGATAGTTTTCTATTCATGTGTCAGTCAGGAATATATGCTGGCTGAAATGAGATTTATTTTATAAGTATTAGAGTTGATAATGGAATGGGATTTTGTATTTTGGAATTTGGTTGTCGGATCGGTTTTCAAGGGTCAAGTTTGTGAAGACAGATCAAATTGGTTTATTGTGTAACTATAAATAATATTTAGAAAATATAAATAAGCTTTTAGTGAGATGAGAGTCGATGAATAGAAGTTTGTATAAGTCTTTTTTCTTTATATATTTTAGCCTTTAAAAAACATAAGAGAAAACAACAAGTTCAATGAAAGTTACAAACATATTGGCCCATTCTATAAATATATATTTCTTAAGAGATCTAGGCTATCTAAAGTAAATACTTTTTTATTGGCGTTATCGCTGTTGTAGTCAACAAAAATGTATGAAACTGACATTGACATTCGATAAGTCATGTGCTTGTCATGTGTGAAATGTCGAACGTCATTGTCAGTTCAGTACATTTTTGACGTTCGCTGTAGAATCGTTTCGTAGTGAATGTATTATACTTTGGGTCAATGATATGAATGAATGAAATGAATGATAAAATTAAAGTTTGACACCTACGTAGTAAGAAAGATCTGAACATGTCCCAGACAAAGTGCAAAAGACATAACACGGTCTCTTTCATTCTGCGTTAAATAAGTGAATAAGCAATATTTGTATCCATTTCAGCAATGAAAACACTTTTCGTCGTGATATTTTTCACTCTTTACGAGGCATTGGCTTCGCTCCAAAGTTCAATGTAGGCAGAGTTTGGGACGATTTTGTTTTAGTAAAATTTAAAAATGTTTCTCTTTGATTTTTCTGTTATTATTGTAATTTTATATACAGTTGTATATTGTAATTTTCATATAATTTCCGTTTACGTCATTCATACTATCAATAGATATTATTATAATTCGTATTTAAGCTACGTCCACCTAAAACTAACAAGGATAGTATTTTAAACTAGTATCACGTAATTTAGTAACTAAACGTCTCTTAACAGCATAATTTTAGTAGAGTAGATTAGTAAATCCTTTGTTGGGATACTTGCTAATTAATACTCGACTAAAATACTATCCTATCCGAACAAGGCTGTAGTCAAAGTTGATATAGAACCCGCAATATTCACTTATAAGGAACGTTGTTATACGAGTAATATTGCTTGTATTACAGGCAAGTAAAAGCTTTTAGCAGATTTGTATGGACAATCAATGAAACAGTTTTTACATTAGTACCTAAACATTGACTGCTGTGCGCAGATCCATTACAAGAATATTAAGACAATCTAATAATGTAGAAAAGTCATGCTAAATGTACACTAAGGCACTCTTTTAGTGTGTGTCAGTACTAGTCTCCAAAAGAAACTAAAGCCTTGTTCGCACCAGGATAGTAGCAAATAGCATTTATCCGAACAAAGCATTTACTTATTTTCGGACTCGTTTAAGCCTAAATCTACGCACTAGGGTAGTAATTTAGTAACTAAACGTATCCGAATAGCAACATTTTAATAGAATAGATTAGTAAATCCTTTGTTCGGATAGCTGCTACTTGCTACTCGACTAAAACACTATCCAAGTGTGTACAAGGCTTAACGTATAGGAAGTAATACGGCATCGCCCTTGGTTAACAATTGGTATTGCGCGCGCACTCTACAATTTATGAATCGGCTGACTCCATTGATAGTCTGTCCGCGATATATTTATATCTAGGCCGATAGAGGGCGACGCTACCTATAGTGCTTATGTAACTATATCAATATGAGTTCATTCGACTTTATTCATGTAGATTTAAGAGTTTTGCCCTTTATAAACTTCTAGAATAGAAGATATAAGCTTTAGTTTTTTTGGCTAATTGTTTTTAACCATTTTGACGCTGATGGTAGCAGTGTTTTGAACTAATAATAGTTGGAAATAAATGTCATAAAGATGCTAGGAACTTAGTGTCCACTATATAGGTAAGGCTCTTGTCCCCAAAAGGGTGGTATGCGTTAGGCATTTTCCCCACGATTAAAAGGCATTGCCTAGTGTTGATACCACTAAATAATGTAATAATTTAGTAGAGATTGTAGCTTTATGTAATATTTTTTTTAACTATCCGTCAATGAAGAAAGTATGTACGGATTGGGTGAAAGGGGATATGGTAAATAAAGAGGTGATTATATGAAGACGGTGAACCAAAGCATATGTACGGTAGAGCAGAAGGAGGAAGGTTCTTCTTTGATACGTCGCAAAGTAATAATTTAAATATGAATAAATAACTTCACACAGTTGCAATTTTTTCACTCATTTAATAAAGATGAATAACATTATTATATCATTTGAATCATTTGAATTTAGTAAAATATTTAAAATAATATTAATAATAAATATTTTTCATAGTCAATAAGAATCTTCACCCTTAAGTGTCTTAGCTCTGAATGTCGAAAAACGAATGAAAAATCAGGAAAAGTGGAATAATTTAAAATTTTGAATTTTGAAAATATTAAAGAAGGAAGCAAGTGTCTTCACTTCTTTACTACTTTCTAGCCATCATGGAGGTTTCAGGCACCATGATGACTAGGAACTAACGGCATCGTTACAATACCGGTGCGGCTGGCACAAAAAATCTTTAAGGATTTTTAAAGACCGATAGAGTAGTGTGCAGGGTACATCTGTGCCGAGACATCTATAGAGACAAGGACAGATTGATGTTGAAGAAAATTGCAAACTATATGAATTTTATAAGATTTGTCCTTTTATCATATTCGAACGGAAGTAGCCAGAAATCTAATACGATAACGATATATTTTCCTATCTACATTTTATAGCCATAACAAAAGAGTATCAAACGTTTTAATATGGGTTTCCATTGTCGAAACATAGTTACAGAAAGATGTGTTTTTAGATAAATATTGATTGCAATAATATGCAATTTTCATTGGAAAACCTACGCTTATATTCACCCACTTGATCAACCTAAAGACCAGATTTGCTAGAATTCTCATTATATAAATATTTACAAGTCTCGTTTCCGGATTTTATGAAAACATAATCATCGTAACAAGCGAATCGGAAGTTATGTTCAATTATTAACATAAAACATACGCTAAGAATACCTCAAACAAAGAGATATTATACATAGAGGGAGCGCTCCATAGTAATTGTTAAAATGCGTGCCGGGAAATAAATGATTAAAAAAGAAAAAAACTTGCCAGTATCATGAAAAAAATTCTGAAGTTTGGGAAATTGTCTTTTTTTTTAAAAATAAACAATAGAATAAACAAAAACATTAATGAAAATGTTAATTATCGATTTTCATTATTATTATTTTATTTAAAATAATTTAATTCCAAACAATTTTTAACAAAGACTTTTATTGTTTTATGGTTGTTATAAATTTTTAATTAGCGTTTTAAAAATGTCTCGAATAATTATAATATTAAACTTTAGTAAATACTATGAAATAAAATTTAAATATGAGAAAAGAGGTTACATTCGGTCGACTTTTTATGTCGGCAAATGTAATGTAAATGTCAACACTAGGGGAAATTTCCTTAATGAGACCTCTGGAGGTCAAAGAAAATGCTTCACTTTTAGGCTTCGAGTGTTCCATCTATAGTATAATATATCTTTGACCTCATAGTTATGAATCAACTAACTTCGTACAATCTTATCTTTCTCCGCGATTAATTCTAAGAATTTAAGATTATTTCCATTCATTGTTATGATAAGATATTATTTGATAAACCGCTTTATTCCGAAACGAGAATCAGTGTTATTACTGGTGTACTTAATACTTTTGATACTGGTATATTCATAAAATTTTATTCAAAAATAGAGAACATCTTTGTTCCTGGTACTTATTGTACATAAATTGGTCCAATGACAACCTTGGTCTATCTTATTTGGTTCCAAGTGTCCTCCAGTGTCTAATCGACGACTAATCGCTCCGCTTTTATCGCAGTACTTTATACATTTTTTCGGAATAAGGGGGATTATGTTTATGAATGGTTGAATTTGAGAATTATCAATGCAATGTTACAGTATTGCATAATGCCATCCATCTTAACACTGAGAGAAGTCATAAAGGTCAAGCAGGGGTCGCGACCCTTGGGGATGAAAGAACGACAGAGTGAATCAAGTTCTTTCGAATTCAAGTTCCTAGAGTTGTGAATTAAATTTTATCTACGTGTTTTCAACCAAAACGCAAAGAGAAACGATAAATTATTTTCGTTTCTTTTTGCGTTTCGATTCGGTTTACCTTTTCTTACTGAGTTCAAGAAATGTCGTAATCCTTAAGATTATGTTTTATTATGGGAGTTTTGTCCCTGTGTATACACACACAATGCAGTAAATTGATAAAAGTATATTTATAATAAGTAAGTCTTGTGTACGTCTGTCATCTGTTTGTTCTTCAGTTTGTTTATCTATTACTAGCTGTTGTGCGCGACTTTGTCCGCGTGGGATTAAATAATAGCCTATGTTACTCGGGGATTATATAGCTTTCTAATGGTGTAAGAATTTTAGAAATTGGTCCTGTAGTATTTGAGTTATTTGAATACAAACAAAAATACAAAGTTTCTCTATAAGTATTGTATAATATTACTATAGATTTCTATAGTGTCCACTCTGCTATAGTTTGTAGAAATGCAATTGGTGTACCTTTACAAATATATAAATAATAAGTGAATTATTTTTTATCGATAGTTGAACGGTACATCCCTAGTTGTGAATGAAGCTATCGTGTTAATCAGTCATTTACCTCGTCGAATTAATTTCGCGCTTCGCCACCTTGCCTTCAGATATCCAATGCGCTTAATCTCTCGATCCAATGCATCAATGGATCGTATATAACTGTATTTTACTTATCCGCGAGTAAAAACAGTTAAAGATGACTCGCATTACACCGTGACCCGATCGGGACGTCCGGGCCCGCAGCGTCAGTGTGTCAATACTAAATACACGAAGGTGCCCGATCCGGGGGACTGATGGAGTACTGTCAAAATATATTTTATATGGACACACTGACGACAATGGGAGTGAAGGTGTGTGTGGAGCCATAATAGGCCAAACCGCGCGCGCCCCCTCTCTATTCGGCCTGTATGAACTGAGGCTCGGTGGGGCCATAGGTGGAGGAGGACACACTGACTACGTAGGCCCGGCCGAGACACGGGGAATTGTGAGTAATCCTTTAAAGTACAGAGTGACTTATATTTAGAGTGGTACGATATTTAATAGACAATTTATTTGGTTCATTATTCTTTAGATGTTCAGCTAAAATTATTGTTTTACCAAATTAATACAGATATGTTTTGCCCTTCGAGATTATATTAATAGCAATATAGAATGGACAGCACGAAATATTATCATATCTTTGACCATATCTTAGTGATTGTGAATATCATTTCCGGTCTATACCGATAATGCTCTACAATTTAAGTTGTTTTTTTTAATAATCAATGAATTTTGTAGTACGTATATGAATTTATTAATCTTCCAACTGAGTATTTGTCGTAACATCTGTTTAAATTCATTGCCTTTAAAAGTGGCCGATGCATTATTCGTTCTTGAATCTTTTTTGCTTATCCGTGTTTAAAAAAAAAACTTTATGTGAATTAGAAGTCGATCGATTATTTTATTATTGTTTCATACAAAATAATTTAAATAACTTGATCGAATGACAGCGACCGGTAAATGACAATTGAAGAACGGTTTGCTGGACTATGACGTAATGTACTCCCACGTAAAATGGGAATAGTAATTGATACATTTGAAATGAAGCAATTGAATTAAGGGGAAACTGTTTGTTGTTATTAATAAAAAAAGTATTGATCCGTTTCCCATTGACGTCATTTCCTATAAACATAATTTATCCCCCGGCCAGGATGCCGCCATTGACAAGCCCGTCTGCGTGGGATAGCTTGATTGTTCACGTCCTTTGACTTTTGTTTTTTTTTAATGCCGGCGCCATTTTTGCCACAGTTCGAATACTTAGCATGGTACTTTCATATTTATTTATAACATTTTAATATCATGGTAATGTTATTCGCGTATTGACTGACAAAGTTAATTGACCCGGTGTGCGTAAGTCAAATTAAATTATGATGGCTTCCTAGCCCCTGCTGTCAATGTCAGAAGTGTCACAAGATCTTTGTTGGACTGTAGCTATTTCATTTCATATTTTTGCTTAACAGTGGTAAAGCCCGCTTCAGCATCTTCGCACGAATTGTCCGGCTTGCCCGGTGACATACCATGTCCACACAGAAGACAGGCGTCAAATGGAAGCAATTCCGTGTTTCGTCTGACGAGTGTGTTGTCGGAAGCCTATTTTTAGTCTACTTTCCCTTCCTATCATTTTCTAAGGAAATTATGGGAAGGGGAAGTGGATGTGGAGGGGAGGGCGACATATAGGAAGAGGAATTATCCTCTTACTGCACGTCTCCTACTCCGTAGATTAAGGGTAGGCAACGTATCTGCAATTGCAGTTGTCTACGGGCAGCGGTCGCTTCGCAATTTCAGCAACTCCATGTGTTCGCTTGCTCGTTTGCCACTTTATACTGTAAAAAAATATTTTTTTTACTAAATACTTATGATAAAACATTTTTAGATATTTTGTTTTCTATTATAATAACGCGTTACGCACGTGAATGTGTCAATGAAAAACTATGAATGGCCTTTTGCCAATTCGACATTTTCAAGTCGCGTAACCTTGCGCTCTCGAACGGTACCATGTAACAGCTATTTAAAATTTTACTGGGTCATTAAACTGAACGAGCAAAAGATTATTGAGCATCAAGGTTAATGTGGATAATAGAAGGGTTTTTATTAAAAAAATATGTATTAAAAATGATGCTGCATAAAAGTGGGAGATTAAAAAATAGAACACTTTAGTAATAAAAATACGATTAAGGGTTTTTTTAATCGACTTACAATATTATCAATTCTACTTTTTTATGTATTTGCATAGATTACACTTCCATTTGGGAACCGATGTAAGTGATGCTCGAGTTTGATGCAGAATACCTAACATTTTGTCGAATGTTTTTTTCCAAAGTTAAAACTTATGCAGTAGTTTTTTCATATGTTCTTAATCATTATCAGAGAGAGTGAGTGTGACGGCTATATTTTTGTCAGTTTTGGCAGTGAAAATACACAGTTTACGATCGTGTTGCCTGACCTTGTTTGGCTTTCAGTAAGTTCAATGAATTTTTATGAATGACTTGTTTACAACCGCTCTATGATTTGAATATCGAAATGAGGGTAGAATGAAAAGAAAATAGTCAATGGGGTGGGATTTGTTTAAGGGGTTTATACCCCCCATCATGACGTCACTGATTTTTATTCCATGTCCTTGCGCCGTTGTTTTCCGACTTGTGGATATTTTTGGCAATGTCAAGTTGTTTTTCTTCAATTATAATTGGGAACGTTTGAATACGTCTGTCTCTTTCTATCGCTATCTGTCTCAGGTTATATTTCATTTCTTCGTTGCATCACAAAGCGTTCTTGGATCTTTGAACTTTATTTTTTTGCGAGCAAATTCCATCCTCAGACATTCTTAGCTTTGCTTATCGTATAAGGAATTCGTATCGAAGACTGGGAAGTGCTACTGTGTAAAGTGACCATGAGTTTTATAATTCTAGGACTTTTCTCGGTTTTTGTTCTCTCTTGTCTTTTGAAATGAATTGTTAATAGCCATTTAACGCGTAAATTTATGTATTATTTCTGGGTGCTAGTTTATCCAAAATTATTCGTATGATTAATTCCCGTTCCTTAAGTAAAAAGCAAGTTAAAAACCTGTCCTGATTTATCGATCAGTTAAAATTGTCATTGTACATTGTCGTTACGCTGTAACCGGTTTCATGGGTATGTTGTTAATACATTACTCGCTTGATATCGTCGTCGTGTAGAACGTGACTTAGGTATTAGTACTCGCTGAGTAATGTAATGAGAAATATCGTGAATATCGCACGGTTGAGTTACTCATTGTACGGATTTATTTATACTTGGTATGTTTTTGTTTGTACGTTTTGTCCTGGGGATAATAAGCCGTGAGAAAGTTGTACAATCGATTATTGTGAAATACTGCATACCAATTTTATATGCATAATCATAAACAGCTTTTAGTGTCCCAAGGTTTTAAAAATATTTTACTGCGTTTCGTCTTTAAATTCTTGACACAAGTCTTTTAAGAAATCTTAGTCATTTGGTCTATTTGCATAACACCATTCAAAAAGAGTTTACTCAACAAAAAAAATTGAAATTGCATTTTTAACTACTCAAAACTAATTTATACTGAGGTTTTGAGTCACAAATTAGTATTTTTTCACTTTATCCGTTTTATATAAATTCATGCACCATCATAGTATAAAATTGATAACGGTAAAGCACTCGCGCAATAACCTTTTTGTGCAGTTCTCATAATCTGAAGTTATTAGCGATATAATGAGCGATGGCCGCCGGAAAATTGACAATCAAGCGACTCGAATGCGGTAAAAAATTGTTAATTTCAAAGTTCCGGTTCGGCGCATTCGAGTCCCACGCGGTCGTTGCTTGGATGTATGGCTCTGCTTGTAATGCTATGATTTCCTGGTCCATTCACATTTATCACCTAGATAGAAGCAGGTCCAGCAAATGGTGAGCTCTGCTTATTTAAATTATGATGTCCTGGTAAATTATTCATGCTTATATATATATATTGTATAATGTTTGATGATGTGTTTACAAAAACATAATAATAAATTAACCCTATGATCCTAAGCTCTTTAAATCAATCTGTTTATTTTATAGTAATATTTTTTTCAACGACTACTATACGTACGTAATAAATTATTCCCACAACCTACGACCTGAGAGAGGAAATAACAAACACGTGAAAACTATAAATCCTCTTACGTTAGACCCTTACGATAGTTAATTGAGACGATAGTACTGCGAAATGCTCGGGATTCTTAAAATAAAAGTCAATAACGCGCTTCCCGACAGAAGAGCGGTGCCAATGGCGATATCCAGTGATGGGACAACTAAAATTACTTGTTTATCGTTATCGAGATAAAACCTTATTCCGCAGTATCGTAGACAGAAATATGATAGATAACCGCGCTGGCAACATCTAAAAAAAAGAGGAAGATGAGGCGTTCCCTTAGGAATCCGGGAATGAAAGTGCAAGAAAAATCTCACTGGTACCAGGGACGCAGGAGATTGTGACACTCTACTTCCAAACAGATCCATGAACTCGCGAAGATGGCAGGAAATCGCAAATACGATGCTCGAAGATACATTTTTCGATGTTAATCTCTTTGTACCGAGTCAATAAGGTCATCGTCATCTAATCTATCGACAGGTTTGATCAGGATTCTGATAAAACTTAATGTGATCATTATCAAATTCTAAAAAAATATTGATGTAAATATTTTTATTGATAACTCCATTATTTGGGGATTTTTTCAACTGATTATACTTGTATACTTGCGTCATCTGGTGCGTTCCTGACAACTCGTCAGTGACTTCCGTTTCGGCCATCTTGTCTCCCACCGTTCGATTTGTTCGTTTGCGGTTGCATCTTTATGGATGCAGCCACTTTTTATGTTTCATTATAAACTGAAATACTCATTCATTATAATCTGAATTTAAAATAACAGTAATTTTGTCTGGTTCAACATCGCATTCGGTCGTTAAATCATTATGTTAATGATTGCTTTGTACAATTTGTTTAATTTGACGACAAAGCGCGGGATTTTCAATAAAAAAAATGACTCAAAATATCGTTTTAATGTTGTTTATACTTTTAAATTACTAATTTATATTTTTCCACTAACTAAAACGGTTTCATTTTCATAATATCCCGAGCTCCATATAAATTGCGGAGTCAACTTTTTCCGAGAATATCGGAGCCGCTTCAAGGACCCGTTTCCCTTGTTAATTGGAATTAATTACTGCGTCCAATGACACTGTCATGTTCTGTATAAAGTAGCGATTTTTTATTGTCTACCTTCATTTAGTACTCCAGATACTGTGTAGTTCAATTTCATGACTTGTAGGTAATTTATTATAGGTTGCTTTTTGCTTACAAATATTAACTCGTCTGCTTCTGTTTGTTTTATCTTTAGTTCTAAATTGTCCTCTGATTTTGAAGACTACGGATCATTGAATTAGTATTCTTCTTCGTAGATTTATAGAATCCTCCAGTTTTTATTTATCATATAGATAATGTACTTAGTTGCTTTTAATTACTCCTTTTTATTTGGTAACTAAAGGATATTTACAATGTTTAATTTTCCCGTTTTTGTTTTACTCGGGGAATGGTTTTATTCCCTTCGCAGACCGTGCTGAGAGCAACAGTGAGGGCTTTATGTGGGGCGCTCGGCCTATGGACTCAGACTGCACTACCCAGTTAACCCGCGGTGTTCTTCCGTCTCCTGACCGGGTCGTGGAGGCCTTGTTAGTATATCCACGGCCTGGGCTAATTTACCCGTCCCTATACTAGTCAATTAACAAGTATTCTTGAACTTATATTAGCTGTTGATTATGTAGTCATTTTTGTTGTCCTGCAGTTCTTATTACTAAACAGACTAGTTTTTTAATATCTCCGTTTTCGTGTCCTTGTTTCTGGTTTATGTACAAGGATACGTGGACCGGATCGCGTGATGTTGATGAAACGCTTTCGGAAGACGTGGAACGTTCTTTGTTCGCCGCTAAATTGTTAGCGCTAATTAGAACAACTCCGCCGACAAATTCGTTGCATGTACGGTGACCATGGTTTTATTAAATGCGGGATAAAAAATAGTTTTAACAAAGTTGGGTTAATAATTATAAGTATGTATTTAATAGTCATCAGCGTATTTTTTATTAAGAAAAACACAAGGATTAATAATGATTATGTTGTGAGTGATGTAAATAATAACTATAATGATCAATTCCATGTTAGTAATAATATGAAGAGAAAAGACTGTTTGTTCCGGATAAATTCAATAACTGAACAAATTAAAAAAAATATTTCATGAATAGACAGCTTTTTTGTCTTCAAGCAACTTAGGCTGTTATTTTCTATCCTATTTTCACAAGTGAACTCAGGATTTTTATAAAAAAATATATTTTTGGTCACCCTAATCTTGGGTTGTTCCACGAAATGATATTCGGTGGTTCGCGGTCGGCGTTTTTCTTTGTAATTCGTGTTAAATATTTTCATAGTAATTGTCCTCCAGTCCACCTTCCATACTTACGTTGTGTTTCATTTCTTTTGTTGCAGGTGAGCATTTGTCACGTCCTTGCGAAGGAGATTTTGTAAGTTTTTTTCTGGACACTTTAAATACTTGAATTTACTGATGTTAATTATCTTTGGGTAATTTGTTTGTTCTACTTCAAATTGGGTTTATGACACATTGTGTAATATAGTAGGTTATGTGTGTTTTTAGAAGTTTAAAAACTTATTCAGTATTTTGAAAACGATATTTACTAGTTTTTGAATTGCAATAGGAGTGCTTTTTTTGGAGAGATTTTTTTTATATTAAAAAGTTGCAAACAAGCAAGCGAGGCCACCTGGATTCGCTGGAATAGCGAACCGACCGATGCCCATGGACATCTGCAATTGCAGGTGCGTTGCCTACCCTTAATCTTCGGTGAGGAGACGCACAGTAAGAGGATAATTCCTCTCCCTATGCGTCCCCTCCTCCGGAAAATCCACTTCCCCTTCCTTCATTTCCTTATAGGAAAAGGATAAGAAGGGAAAATGGATGAAAATTAGGCCTCCCTCCGGTACCAATAAATCAGACCCACATGCGTACGAGTTCTGTTTTTCAAATGACAATATGCAATAATGTGACCATAAATTGTGAATGCTACAGATTAAATAATATAAATTAATATTTACCCGACCCTCTTACGGTAAAGAAAACATCGTGATTCAACCTGCACATATCAGCGATGAAATTCAAAGATATGTGTGAAGTCACGCAAAAACGCGCTAGTTTTGGAGTTTCGGAAAAAACAACAATATTACAGATTAAAAATTATACGATTCAAAGGGTTGTTAGATTCGTTTGAAATACACATAAAATGTACATAAATGGCGTCCGTTCCATTACGCTAATGGATTTTAAGAAAACCTTTTATAGAGTTATCTTAATGCTTACTAATGAATATTGTATCTTCAAACGATCCCAATTCACACGTTTTTAGGCCACGGCATTCAAAATTAATAAAATTAGCAACGAAGCAACATTATATTTTTATTTACTTGTTTTATAATAAAAACGCTAATGTATTTCACCACATGGTATAAAACAAAGTCGCTTACTCTGTTCCTATATCCCTATGTATGCTTAAATCTTTGAAACTCGGCAATGGATTTTGATTTGGTTTTTTTAATAGATAGAGTGATTAAAGACGAAGGTTTATATGTATAGTTAGCGAGCCCCGGCTTCGCATGGACGCAATCATTATTAGTATGGCTGTTATATACAACGTTTACAGTTTTTCTGTAGTGTATTTAGTATCAGGATTGCTCCCGTGCGAAGCCGGGGCGCCACGCTAGTAGAATTATAAAGATAAACTAATGTTTTACCACATGGCCAAATAAGCGTATCGCACTATACATAGCTAATGCTGGACCTTAAAGCCTTGTTCGCATTGCAAAAACGCATCAAAACCGTTGCGTAGTTTTAAAGCATACTAAAACCACTAGGATAGTATTTTAGTCGAGTAGCAAGTATCCGAATAAAGGATTTATTAATATATGCTACTAAAATGTTGCTGTTTGGACACGTTAAGTTCCTAAATTACTACCCTAGGGCGTAGGTTTAGGCTTAAACGAGTCGGAACCTTAGTAAATCCTTTGTTCGGATAAATGCTACTTGTAACTCGATTAAAATACTATCCTGGTGCGAACAAGACTATAGGGACATAGAAAGCGACTTTGTTTTATACTATGTAGTGATGTTCCCGAAATTAATTTTGACATATTTCAGACTGAGCAGTGCGTTCAAAGCTTTGCCGTCACGCTTTGTACCAGGCTTTCATAAAAAGGCCTTTGCGTGCTCATCAAATTGTTTCTGACACGCTAATCTCGCTGTGATGCGTTCATCTTAATACATTATTTATGATCTTTTCACTCTTGTTTTAGGATTTATATGAATGAAGACACATTAGACTTGACATGCTCTAATCCTACGGCTCCATTAGAGTTCGCGATAAAATCTGAGATTTTGGTACGGTTTTTTTGATATTAAAAAGTGGCAAACGAGCAAGAGATCACCTAGATTCGCTGAAAAAGCAAAGCAGTCGCTGCCCATAGACATCCGCAATTGTAGACGCGTTGCCCACCCTTAATCTACGTAGGAGACGCACAGCAAGAGGACAATAGCTCTTTCCATGCGTCCCCTCCCCCGCCAATCCACTTCCCCTTCGCATCATATCCTAATAAGAAAAGGGTAGGAAGGGAAAGTGGACTAAAATAAGGCCTCCGGCACCGCACTCATCAGTCGAAACACGGAATTGCTCCCATTTGACGCGTGTCTTCTGTGTGGTCGTGGTATTTCACCGGGCGAGCCGGACAATTCGTGCGAAGATGTTATAGCGGGCTCTACCACTGTTAAACACTGTCCTAGGGTAAAAAACAGAACGGATAATATTTTTTAGTTGTTCTCACTTTGATATTAAAGTCGCAATTTATTCCATCGATTTATTTGTGTACTAATATATGTTTAACCAATTACCAATTACAGCATACGGTCATGACAGTTTCGTTAAGGTAGAAAATCCATTTTACAATATAATTCCAAGCACATTAGTAGACCTCCACGCCCTAAGGGTTTCCGAGAAATTGAACCTGGAAAAGCAATTTGAAATGTTTACACGCAAACAAAGAAATTAAATTACTTGTGTGCCGGCCACATTCTGCCCTGTGGGTAGGACTAAAGGCTGGAATACACGGGCTACTTCGACTAATCTTTAATCTGTGGACGTTTGAGGAAAAACAGTTGACGTTCGCCGTACACGAATTTGCACTCGCTACTCCAAATGCTGACGGCTGATAGACATACACCTACCGTTTGATGTTGATTACTTAAGCCATTTATTGCATACTAGCGACCCGCCCCGGCTTCGCACGGGTGCAAATCGGTATAATGCTGATACTAAATACTGCAGCGTTTGCAATGTAAGCGCTAAAATGTGCTAATTTACGACATCATATTAAAAACCTCTACATTATTAGTGTTACTCTATTAAATTGTGGATGTATTATACATGAAAACCTAACGTATCACTCTATCTATTAAAAAAAACCGCATCAAAATCCGTTGCGTAGTTTTAAAGATTCAAACATATATAGGGACAAACATAAAAAAGCGTTATTGTTTTATACTATGTAAGAATAAGGATATCTCTTGAAAATTTCTATAGAAATGCTATTAAGACGTAAGATCCGTGTATGTCGTCTCTTAGCAAATCGATACTCAAGGTTTTGCTTTACCAAAGTTAATCTAATATGAACCAATACACAATTTGTAACTGGTTTATGAACATATAGATGATTATTTTTAACCGAGGTTATATTTTTGAAAGAATATTCATATAATCCATAAACGTTTTAGGATATGTACTATTCAATACCTACAAATTATGCTACAAAAAGGGTGAATCCAGAAATGACGGCTGATAGGACAGTAACCAACAATGTGCATATGGGGTGAGAGCAAAGGGGCCATCTGAAGACCAGCGCAAGGATGGCCCTGGCCGTCCCTGCACCAGCTGAGCTGGCCACCTTTTGCCGCACTCTTTTTCTTTTTATTGGAATAAAAATTTAAGGAGGAGTAGTACAAACTGTGCTGACCCTATATAAAGACAAGGACAGGATAATGATTTAATACCTCGAAATTAGGTTCCAATACCTACTGATGAGATGAAGGGTAAAGTTTATAAGTGGTTATACTAAACGCAAGACTGTTCAAAATGCAATATTAAGTTTAAACTGAATATTCGAGAGAAACATCCTGTTTCAGAATATTGTACTGCTACCTTAGTACATAAGCGGGAGCGTTTTGGAAACTGACGAAATGTCACTTACTCGTAAACTTGCGTTTTCAGCCGGAATATTGTAGAAAAAGTCCTGCCAAGCTATTAGGAATACCGCTTGACCATTATCAAAAGCTTATAGGTACGAGTGTAATTTTTTTTGTAAGCATTCATAAAATTCGTAGGTTACTAGAATATGATTCAGGTTAATAATCCTGAGATTATTTAGTTCAACAACTCAATATGCAGGCTATTTTAGCCTAATATTTCACCATGCATATTTATTGCATCTAACTTTGCTTTATCTTTTAGCGAACGCTTGTAAGTGCTTCCGCATGTAAAACCATTCTGGTACGGTTTTAAGGCTTCTTTGCACTATACATGGTTTAATTGAATTTTGCTAGAATGCGAGTCGCTGACACGGTACGTCTTTACATTGAAGTGAATGCAATCTCAACAAGTTAGCTTAATCAGATTGTTATAAGATTTTTGAAAGAAAGAAAGAAAGAAAAACACATTTATTGCCACACAGTAAGACAAAAATAAATAAATTAACTTAATATACTAAATAAAGAAAAAAAAAAGTGTGGCAATTAAGTATTATTATTATTTTAAGTTGTTTAAATTGGTTTAACTTAAGCTTTAGTACTTAAGTATACCTATTATCTGTCTACATTAATATAAAGCTTTTTTCTTATAGGGGAGGTGGATATAGCGGAAGAGGGTAGGTATAGGAAGAGGAATTATCCTCTTGCTGTGCGTCTCCTCCTCTGTAGATTAAGGGTAGACAACGCATCTGCAATCGCAGATGTCTATGGGCAGCGGTCGCTTCGCTGAAACTCAAAAACTTTTAGACCGGTGCAACAAATTCTTTCACTATTAGAATAGAATTCTACATTCTTTTGTAACACAGCCGATATGAAATATAATTTAAATTCACCCTTGTGGAGCTTCTAGTATGTAATTGTTTTTTTTTTTGTTATTACTTGTGTTTGTCGTGGTCTATGTTTCTAAACAACTACTTACAGAAAATAAACTTAAATTATGATCTGTCAGAAGTTTACCATCCCGCTTCCGCTTGTTGTTGTAACTAGTACCCTTAGTAATTTATACGGCAAAGTAGGGTAAAGCGAACAGCTATGTAACCCAATTGCGAGGCGTAACTACTGTTAAATGCAGATAACGCAATGTGATGGGCTTACGGTTTGTTGATGAAAATATTGGTGAATCTACAGTCAAAGAAAAACCCAAACTCTATATAAATCTAATATTTAAACTGCAAGTATTGATATGACAAGTTTTTGGCCTACTTAAAAGACTGGCAACACATTTGCAGTTCTTCTAATTTTGAAAATGTCTATAGGCGTCGAGGACCACCAGGGTGTTCCTGCCGCTTGTTTGTCCCCTTCTCTTACTTACTTTACTAAGTTTAATAAAGTCCGTATGTATTTAAAAACTATTTACTTAGACTAGGTCAAGCGGTAGTCAAAATGACGAAGTAAAGTTGACCATATTAATGCAGGCCTTGATCGGAAATTTGCAATGTAGATGTATTCATAATACGTGACTTGAATGTCGCTTGTCATGCGAAGATTATCAAGTTTGGTGTAAGGAGGGGCTTAATGTATGGGTTCTAAAAGTTTGTGACTTAAGCCTTATTCGCATTAGGATAGTATTTTAGTCGAGTAGCAAGTATGTGAACAAAGGATTTACTAATCTACTCTATTAAAATGTTGCTGTTCGGACACGTTTAGTTACTAAGCTATTTACTAAATTACGTTCAAGACTTTAAGCCGCACGTACTAGGACAATATTTTAGTCGAGTAGCAAGTAATTTAGTAAACGTGAACGAACAGCAACATTATAGTTGAGTAGATTAGTAACTCCTTTGTTCGGAAACTTATTACTTACTACTCTACTAGAATAATATCCTGATGCGAAAGGCTTTACGGCCGAAGTCTGATTCAAATCTTAATGTTGCTTAAAATTATATAGACGTTTTTTTATGAAAATAGTCATACGGTTGAATCTATCAAACAGAGAAAACTCTATAAGCATGAGTTATTCATTGGTTTTTCAGACGAACTTTATAAGTGAGAACCTCGGATTGGTGAGAAACCTCTATAAGGGAGACCAATATTGTCCTTCGTACTCTACAATATCGTAAGAGATTAAATTTTTTGGTCATACTCAAGACTTTTTAGTACTGTTGGCAAAAATAAAGAGAGCCAAATAAGTAAGTAGATTTTGGTTCTATATTCTTGGATCTCTAGTTAACTTTTGTTGCTGACTGTACATGCCTTCGTACAATGTATTTGACCGTTTCGATGTAAGAACAAGCAATAAAACACTGAACAGACAGTTTTACGAACCAAAGTAACGGTATTGAATTAATTAATTACAAAATGGCGTCGTGTATGGGTTATTTGATTCTATGTTTTGTTTACATCTGGTACGCTCATAGTTAACTTTGAGTGAGGCACTTAGATTAGGTAAGATGAGTGTTTGTTATATCCTTACATAGTATAAAACAATAACGCTTTTTTATGTTTGTCCCTATATATGCTTGAATCTTTAAAACTACACAACGGATTTTGATGTGATTTTTTAAATAGATAGAGTGATTCATAAGGAAGGTTTTCATGTATAATACATTCACAATATAGTAGAGTAACACTGATAATTTAGAGGTTTTTGATATGATGTCGTAAAACACATTTTAAGCGCTTACATTGCAAACGCTGCAGTATTTAGTATCAGCATTGTACCGATTTGCACCCGTGCGAAGCCGGGGCGGGTCGCTAGTGTTATATAGTTGAATAAAATGTTAATAAATGAGCACAGTTTTACATTTCCTTTCTATTATCTATTTAAGTTCTAAGTTATACATAAAAATTTAAACGTCCGTATGAAACCTGTTTTAAACATTTAAAATACAGACATTAAATCTAAACGTATAATAATGTATGTCAGCCAGTTTCCTTCGGATATTTTATTAGCATTGGGATGCATCTAACGGTCTACTAAACGATCACCGTTAACTTTGAGTCTGAAGATTGCTACAGGATGTTCTTTTATACTTGAAGTAAAATTGTTAATTAAAGTTACTTTTACTAAACTACAATAGTTGCAACTATAAGAAATAAGATCTTACATCTTTTTTTATAAGAGAAAGGGGTTAAACGGGCTGGATCACCGAGGTGATTTTCGACGACCATGGACATTTGCAACACTCGAGGAACCGCAAATGCGTTGCCGGCAAAAATATCAAGGTCTCGTAGAAAAATTGTCAAGTTTAAGCGATATTGCTAGGAATAACATAAGATTATATGAGAATAAAGAGGAGATGTTTAAAAAGATATTGACAATTATATATTTTTGACCCTATATACCTAGTAGGAACGTCTATATTCTTTCTTGATACATATATTTAGAAGAAAGATATCATCTTACATATGTAGTCGCAGTGTGATGATGACGTTTTTGACATGTACGAGTAGAAGTAGAAAATAGTATTTGAAATAGTAACATACTGTATCATGTTAAACATAGACGAAGTCTCAGACAAATGCTATATCATTATAAAGCCATAAACAAACTTACAAACGTTTCCACTTTGTATAAGTAAATGACAATACATTGTGGTTGCTGTATGCTCTGTGCAGGTTTTAATGTTCCTACACAGTCATTTATTTAAAAGCTAAATGAATATAGAGACGAACTTGTCGACGACCGTAGAGAGAGAGATATAGAACTGGCTATAACTTATACGCGTTGAGGGACGAAAAATGGCTTAGACTACGTTATACGTATGTTGTGTGTGCATCACTTTATGGTTTTAAAGTAATAACATTATGTCTCAAGCCTTTGCCTGGAACGTATGAAAAATTTGTTGTTCGAAAATACGCTTTGTGCGCCACAATACTATATGATACGTCACATTTGTTTGGGACTTATTTCTGGACCCAAACAAACAAAATCGTATAAGGAGAAAGGGACCAAAGATCTATGTCACTGTCTTTGTCACGTTACTTATATTTCGTATAAATGTGTCTCAGTCGCTGTCAATATGACATATGTCATGTCTCATCTGCTTCTTTTAATCTATGTCGACGACGCATCTTTTAACTCTTAAGTATTTTCAAAAGACTCGCAAAAGCACTCGACTCGGCCTACTTTAATTGTGTGCGAGTTCTTTCCATTCTATTGTGTGTGTGCTTTTATATTAGCCTACGTCTGTTTGGTAAATTATTTATGAATGAAAGAATAACAATAAGTAAACGTTTACTTTTTCTTATTTAGAATGAACTGCTTTTTAAAAATAAAAGTACAGACGAATTGAGAGCCTCCTCCTTTTGGAAGTTTGTTAAATATTTACTAGCTGCTGTGCGCGACTTCGTCCGCGTGGAATTGAATAATATAGCCTATGGTTACTCGGGGATAATGTAGCTTTCTAATGGTGAAAAATTGTTGAAATCGACCCAGTAGTTCTCGAGTTATTTCAATGCATACAAAAATACAAAGTTTCTCATTTTTATAAAATTAGTATAGATGATTTTCGCCTTGTCTGTGTTAACAATTTTCTTGAAATATACGTAATTAATCTCTACAACGATGAAGCTTAGATTTATAATTTGTAGACTCTGCTTGGAAGAAAATAATTAACAGCAAATATCTTGTTACTTAAGTAGATTTTATGTATACGTTCATTCTTGATTGCATTTCTTACAAAGGAAGAGTTTTGAAAAGTTAACTTGTCGTAAAGTTGCGATTGCTTAAGTAACATAGGGGGCTACGCAAAGTACTTTTCGATTGGCGATATCGCTTATGGATTCGACAAAAATATATGAAACTGACTTTGACGGTTGATAAGTCATGTGCTTGTCACGGTGAGATATCGAACGTCATTGTTAGTTCCATACCTTTTTTGACGTTCGCTATAGAATCGCTTCGTAGGGAATGTACTCTGGGTAACCCCCATGGGTAACTTAACCGTTGTTGAGTTGCCCTAAAAGCATTGCAATGTCCGTGACTTCATTAAAATTCGACGAACAGTCATTAGTGAGTCGACTCTTATCGCGAGTGCCGGATCGATCTCAACTTCTATAAATAGGTGAGGCTTTTGATGGATCTGTCGAGTGTTTTATATGAATGAGGGGGCTTAACACTATGGGGGGTTCTTTTGTGCATTTCGAGCAAGTGTGTACCTAATTTGCATACGCGTGAAAGTGTATACGATTGGAGTCGATTAAAAGAGTTTTTTTTTTACATTATAGATAAAATATCGTTATTTCAAATACTAATGTAAAGTATGTTATGATATAATTATTTAGTGAAAGTCCTTTAAATGTTTACCCGACGCTCTTACGGTGAAGGAAAACATCGTGATGTCTGCACATATCGGCGAAGAAATTCAATGATATGTGTAACGTCACATCACGACGTTTTCCTTCACCGTAAGAGCGTCGGATAAATATGTACATATGAACTTCGAAAGTCGAAAAACACATTGGTAGATGGCGGGATTCGAACCCGGGACCTGCAGACAAGTCAAGAGCTAAACCCCTGAACCACCGACGCTTTTAAATCTTGTTTGTGTTATGAGACATTTTGTTGTATCACATTAAATCTTCCCATTAAGTTAGATGACTTGACGGGATATGTATAAGGGCGTTTTCACATGTACGGCACGTTACGATAGTGCCTTTATATGCCACGACAACTTCCCGAGACCGTGTGGCGCCGGTACTGGAGAGATAGGAAGTCACGGCTCTGTTTGTAGGTGTTTATACTCGTATAGTGCAATGCAAATTTTATGTTGTTGCGGCGAGTACTGGCCATTACAGGTCCTTGCTCGCCGCACTGCTTTTGTACTTTTTATCTTTGCCATTGTTTATCATTCTCATATTGTCATGAGCGTCGGTGGTTTAAGGGTTTAGCTCTAGACTTGTAATCTCTCGTAGATTCCAACCCCGACGCTCTTACCGTGAAGGGAAACATCGTGATGCAACCTGCACATACTCGTATTATCGGCGAAGAAATTCAAAGATATGTGTGAAGTCGACCAACCCGCACTAGGCCAGCGTGGTTGACTATGACCTAATCACCCTCTTAGGGTAGGCTCGGAGCCCCTCGGTGGGTGAACTGGTGATGATGAAGATATTCTTAATCATATCTTGTCTTGTACTTCTTATTCTTAAGAAAATATCCCTATAAAGGCTTCAAAGTGACAATACGAGAATAGTATCCATATGAAAGATGCTGCCGCCGAGTTTCGTCATCGAACGACAGGACAGACCACCAGGCTCCATCCACGCCATCTGGATGGCTGGCAATCCAAAACCGTACGGTTTTCGCGGAACTTTCTGCTGCGCACAGCAGCGTTGTGGAATGGTCTGTCCTCGGCGATATTTTCAAACCGCTACGACTTAGAGTCCTTTCAGAAGCGATCCTATCTATTCCTTAAAGGCCGGCAACGCATTTTCGGTTCCTCGAGTGTTGCAAATGTCCATGGACGTCGAAGATCACCTCGGTGATCCAGCCGCTCGTTTGCCCCATTCTCATAAAAAACGAAAAAAAAGATCTAAGCATGGTACAGCAATGCGGCGTTGAAATGGTACTCGTTTGTATAGATATGTGGACAGGCCCTTATGGGATACTGTAAATTGTGACGTCACGGGCGCCCTCATCATTTGACGATCGGATTTAACGAGCATTTTATTACACCATGTTACGCTAAAAGTAATGGAATCGTGTTTTTTTACGTAGGTGTATGTACTTTGATTTTTATACAGGATGTTATTTAAATCAAGAATTAACTGCTGTTAAGAATTAACGGCAACGCATCCGTGGTTCCTCTGGTATTGCAGATGTCGCAGGGCGACGATGATCACCTCGGTGTTCCCGCTGCTTGTTTGCACTCTTTTCTTATAAAAAAAAAACTACGAAATACACCAGTGAAGATATTCCAAAATATTTTTATTTATATATTTTTTATTTTCCGCACGGAGGCAGTCGCGAGCGATAGCTAATAATTAATAAATCAAACAATGTCAGTTTGCCAAACCGTTTGATCATCATCGCAGTACGTAAATGTTAGTTTAGCCTAGAACCCAGGCTAACGGTAACTTGATTAGCTCACTATGAAATAAACTTAATCCGCTTTATACCGAAACAACAATCAGCGTTATTAATGTTGTACTTTCTACTTTTGGTACTGGTACATTCATAAAATTGATTCCAAAATACAGAACATCCGTGTTTCTGCTACTTATTATGATACATAATTTGGTCCAATGAGAGACCACTGATCTGGTCTATCTTATTTAGTTCTGAGTGTCCTCAAGTATCCTATAATCGACGACTTATTGGTCCTCGTCTATCGCAGTACTTTATACATTTTTTCGGATTAAGGGGGTATAAGTTTTAAAAATATTCGTATAATTGAAACCATGTGTATCAAGCGTAAATATTGTCGAATAAAATACACCCAAGTCCCAACTCATTATCAGTTAATGAGTGGTAATGAAGGGAGCAAAGACAATAGCCGACGGGCGAACAACGACCGTGTTGTTGGATAACACAACATAACCAATGTATAGTCAACATTGCCAACAGCTAGTGTTGGGATTTTATCCGGATAAAAACTCAAAATGGATAAATACCCATAATTTCTATCTTTT
>QDHC01001324.1:85286-117769 GCA_013186455.1 Papilio dardanus tibullus
TCCCTTTCCAAGCTTATTTAAGCATTGGTACGCGGTTTTAAGCATTCCTCAAGAGGCAGGTTGCCATATTTAAAAAAGTAAATAACTACTGCTTATGTAATTAGCATCTGTGGGCTTACCCAACATGCCTTTCGATCGGCGATGTCGCTGATGGAATCGACAAGTTTGTATGAAACTGACATTAACGTTCGATATCTCACACGTGACAATCACATGTTTTTTTTTGTGAATATTTTTAGTCTTTGTACATATATTCTTTGATACTGTCGTATGACTTTTGGTTTTATTTAAATTGTAAAATAAAAGATGTTCGTATAAAAAATAGACTTTTTACTTCGGCATTGATAACAATTTTATCGAATGTTAATGTCAGTTAACATTTTTGTCGATTCCATTAGTAACATCGTCGATCGAAAACCATGTTAGGTAAGTCCACCACATGTAATCAAAAATGTCAATACAAGGAACTTACAGACACCCCGTCCCTCATAGTGATTATGTAATACTTAAATGACTCCATAAGCAGCCCTAAGTCTCTTAGAGACTAAAATCTCAGATTTGCGTTGCTTTCAGTATTAAGATTAATGTAAGAGATGCGACAAATGTGACGGCAGTGGAAACCTACTATACTTCCATTTAGTTAATATTTTGTGTTTTGTAAATCGAAAGTAGTATTCCTTAGTATTTGGGAACTAATTTATTTAATGTTTGTGATTTAATGAATTAGATTTTACTGTTTTTAACACGTGTAAATTTACTTATCAGTTTTTTTATTTATTTATTGAAGTACACTTTTTTTGCACACCGTACTAAGACGTTGATGACGTCATCACGTACTTAGCTTAAAAAGGTAGTTATTATTCAAAATAATACCAGTGATTATTATTTGTTTAAAATAATGGAATACTGCTTTTGACATACATTTATTAAGATTTATTCTCATTTTGGTTTTTGAAATGCTTTTTTTTTTACTTTTAAATGTTGACCTTTTCGTCTCTAGTCTTGCATTTTTCCTTCCACAAATCTGGTTTAGTTGCACATTTAAGGGACTAGCTTAGTGTACAGTTTACAATCGTTTTAAAAAAAACTTACAAAACTTATAAAAGTCATCAATTTAGTCTTACCCTTTCCATCCTTTTCTTATCCTAGGACTTTATTAAACTGAGTTCGTATTAAAACGGTGGTTTTGCTTCTTCGTAAAGCCGTTTTTTTGCGTGACATCGATCTAATGAAACTCTAGGGTAAGGAAATGATGGGAAGGGGAAGTGGATTTAGCGGGGAAGGGGACACGTAGTAAGAGCAATTATCATCTATCTGTGCGTCTCCTCCTCCGTGGATTAAGAGTAGGCAACGTATGTGCAATTGCAGATGTCTATGGGCAGCGGTCGCTTGCTCGTTTCTCACTTTATAATATAAAAATAGAAAGTTAAAACAATCTTAAGCCTTGTTCGCACCAGGATAGTACTTTGAGTAGCAAGTAGCATTTATCCGAACAAAGGATTTACTACTGTTCGGACTCGTTTAAGCCCAAAGCTACGCACTAGGGTAGTAATTTAGTAACTAAACGTGTCCCAACAGCAACATTTTAGTAGAATAGATTAGTAAATCCTTTGTTCGGATACTTGCTACTCGACTAATTCATAATTCATAATTCATTTATTCAATAAGCACACTTTTTTATTCAATAAAATACTATCCTAGTGTGTACAAGGCTTTACTTCTTACTTATATTAATAATTGCGATAGTTGACACAGATGTGGACCATAGTCAGGACGGCAATTATGCTACTTAAATTTATTTTTTAAATTTTAATTCCGAAAAATATAATAATAAAAATTTTAAAGTTTTTCAATACCAAAATGGGAATTCGTCAAATTATATCTATAGAGGTTGTAACAATGCAAATAGAAATTTAAACTTTTAATATTAAAGTAAAGTTGATATTTATTTGAAAATAAATGCTTTGTGTGTTTGTGTGACAATAATTGTTGTTTTGTTGCTTGCATTTTGTTTATTTTTGAGTCGTTTGAAATTATTTTTTAAATAACAAATATCTCTCTCTTCCCGTCCTTTAGTAAAATTATTAGAAATGGAAGGGAATGGATGGAAAAAAAGGTGAAATATAATTTTTTTTTCTGTACATCCTTTTCTCTGATTTTTTAAAGATGTTTCTTGATGACTACGGGCAGTACTTTCGCGAAATTATAAAGCTTTTTTTTACTTTAAACTATATTCGGACGACTCAAGTTTTGTGTGATTTTTGCATGTAGATGTATGTTTTAATTGTAGCTTTTTAATTTTGTTTTAATAATAAAATTCGAGGACATGAAAGTGGAAGAAAATCAAAGTACAGTTCACAAAAAAATTGGTTTTAAAATTTAAAAATGATAACTAATTTTTGAAATAATTTTTAATTTCGTCTACTTTCATGTTCCGGATGAATTTTCTAGTAATTGTATGGTAATAGTAAGACTGGTAATTATTTTAGTATTTTTTTTTTCTATTATGAATTATTAATTTTAAAATATCTATTGGTGCATTAATTTAAAATAATATAGTAAAAAAAAACAATCAAATCAAACAACATCGAATTAATGGGCATTTTTAAATAATTTTGATTTTTTTTTTCGTTATATGATATTTTGCTCAACCCATTTTAATATTTTTTTTTACATTTCCTTTATTGTTAAATTATTTTGGTACTTAAGATCTACGTATTAAGGTCTCAAATTGCTATTAAAAATAAAAATAAATGTATATAGCATTTAATTATTACACTACTTTTATAATTTAATTTAATTTAAGGAATTTATTGTAATTTTCGATTTTATTAAGACTTAAAATCGATTTTTATTAAATTTAAAATGTATTTTTTCATTAGTATTTGTTTAGATTTAATTAAGTCGAAAATTTCTTTATTTTAATTATTTTTATTACATTAAATTTATTTATTTTTTTAAGTGTAATTTTTTAATGTTGACAATATACGCTTGGTGATGTGTTTCTTGTCTTTTTATGCATTTTGTTTATTAATGGGATTAATTATTTTACATTTAAAAAGTAGCTATAATTATTATTTATAAAAAAAAATACTTTATTAATCTGAGGGAAATACATTTTAATATGAATTACTAGCTGTTGTTCGTGACTTCGTAATAATATAGCCTATGTTACTCGGGATAATGTAGCTTTCTAATGGTGAAAGAATATTTGATATCTGCCCTGTACGTCTTGAGTTATTTCAATACATAAAAAAATATAAAAATCTTTTTCTTTTAAAGAAATGATGGGAAGGGGAAGTGGATTTGGCGGAGGAGGGGCGCATAAAAAGAGGAATTATCCTTTTTCTGTTCGTCTCCTCCGTAAATCAAGGGTAGGCAACGCATCTGCAATTGCAGATGTCTATGGGCACCGATCGCTTTGCTATCAGCGAATCCAGGTGGCCGCTTGTACGTTTGCCACTTTATAATAAAAAAAAATAACTAGGACTGGGCGGAGTTCAACGCGGCGACATCTACTATAGACTCGTTAAGACCTGGCGTTCGGTCGCCGGTCGCCTCGCCGCGTCAGTCGCCGCGTGCAAGTCGACGCGCTGAAAACGCGTACGGGGAGTTGCGCGCTCCCCCTTTGCCACCGAGGAAGAGTCTCTCCCCCGCGGAACCTACCATTGTAGGGGCGTCTAGTGTTCAGGACATCGCTGCTGCCGCTGCTATGGGTAATTCATCATCAGGAGGGTCACCCAACGTACATTCGCTACGAAGCGATTCTATAGCGAACGTCAAAAATGTATGGAACTGACGACGTTCGATATCTCACACGTGACAATCACATGACTTGTCGAATGTCGAATGTCAGTTCCATCGGCGATGTCGCCAATCGAAAAAGTACTTTTGGTAGCCCCCCTGCTCACTAAATATCAATACAGAGGGACTCACGGCCGAATGTTTAAGCCACTCAAAAAACGTCTCTTAAAATTTGCGCAAATAGCCTAATGGTTTGAAGTACTGACTGCCGATCCAGCGGTCGTAGGTTCGAATCTCGACAATCGACTAATATTTTTATTTAAAAAAAATCTAAATGGCTTGAAAATTGAACGAGTTCGCCGTAGAATTTCGAGTTTACACTTAAACTTAACATGTAAGACGGTCTTAAATATTTTAGTGTCGTTTGAAAATTCAACTGTAAGTCTATCCTATGTTAGGGTGACTAGTGGCCGTTTTCACCAACAATCCCTAAAATTTAGGTAACCCTTAACACATTTTTACTGTCACTTAACACTACTTTCGTTTTCACCAACAGTTAAGTGTCACTTCAGACCCCAAGAGATCCGTTAGATTTAGGGATACCTTTAAGCAAAAAAGACACCTATCTAAAACTACTTTAGGGGTTGGTTGGTGAAAACGGACATTAGTTTAACAAAACATTTATTGGTTATCAAAAAAATATATATTATTAACCACTTTCAATATCTACCTCTAACGTGATCCAAGGGAAACCTGTAATAAATACAATTAATCGCGTCTTTAGTAAGTTCTGAGGATTTTTAAGTTGTTTTTTTGCATTATTAAACATGACTTTAAATATTCTTCAATCAATACCTTTTTCGGTCAGAATAACTAATTTTGTAACACTTTAAACTTCTTCCATCGTCAGAACCAAGACGAAGATCTTCATTAGAGCCAGAACCTGATTCACGTCATCGTCTGACATCAGTCATCACAGGCTCCACTGAGACCATCACTGGGCTTATTGACACCAGACATGAGGTATGTATAATTAAAAATATACAGACTATAAATGTATGAAACACGTTGAGTGCCTAATATATGACGATCAAATACTAAAAGCAATCTTCATACGTTACACTTCGTTCTGTAAGCGTCATTACAATCTGACGGACGTCAAAGTGTTGATGGAACTTCGAGTTTACTAATTTAAGAGCATAGATTAAAAGAAGCAGATCGGACATGACATATGTCAAAATGGCAGCGACTGTGACACATTTATACGAAATATACGTAACGTGACAAAGACAGTGTCATAGATCTTTTGTCCCTTTCTCCGTATGCGATTTTGTTTGTTTGGGTCCAGAAATAAGACCCAAATAAATGTGACGTATTACATAGTATTGTGGCGCTCCAAGCGTATTTTCGGTGAACTAATTTTTCTTACGTCCCAGGCAAAGGCTTGAAACATGATGTTATTAGTTTAAAGCCGTAAAGTGATGCACACACGACATACGTATGACGTAGTCTAAGGCATGTTTTGTCCCTGAACCGTATACGCTATTGCTACTTCTATATCTTTCTCTTTCTACGTTTAAGAGCCTTTTACATATTTAAATGTCTTTTCTGTATTAAGACGTTAACGAATACTCCTTTATTTCATTTTGTTGATGAAATCTACCTAGCTGGTTAAACGAGTTCAGTGAAATATAAAAATACCTTTCAGGTACCACCAGATCCAAGAGCATTCGAGAAACCTCGCCGAGCTTGCACACCGCAATCAAACAGCCGGCCCCTGCCCGCACCACCGCCCGAACCAAGAAACCAAACAGAGGAAAAACCAATAGAGAAACACGAAAAACCAGAACCAAGAATCCCGAATGAAAATAGACAAGAGAGACACAATGATCATACGAAATACGCATTTGAGAGCAGACAAGAAAGACCAAACGATAGAGATAGGCCTGAACGAAACGACAGACAGATCGACAATAGACAATCCGAACGTCACGTCAACGATCGTGACCGACACGTCAACGAACGACACGTAAATGATCGCCACAATGACAGACAAGAATTCAGACAGCCGCCAGAACGACCACCAGACAAGCCAGACAGAGACAGGATTCAGAATACAGATAGAGCTAGTTTTGATAACACTAGAGTGGAATCTAGGGCTCCTCCGAGACAAAGATCTCTACCGTCTTCTACCAGCGGTAGTGTCGATCAGCCGACGAAGTCGACGACGATGCCGAAGTTCCCTTCAGAAGAGGCCAAAGACCCGCCCTACGAGAATGTCAGCGTTGAAAATGAATTGGCGGTTGCACGTAAGTTTTTTACATATTTAAGAAAAAAAAAAATTATTATATTTTTTTAAAGATCATAAATATTTGATTTCACACTTTAAAAAGAAAAAAATATATACTCCATACATAAGTCGATGATTCTTTTTAGTTTTTTGTTCAGAATTTTGGTCCCTCGAGTCGGTTATTTTTACCAATTTTTAATGGCCTTAGAGAGAAGGAAAGTTTAATTAAAGCTAATGGTTCCTTTTAGTGGCCAATTAGATGATTAGCTCAATTAATAATATTAATAACACCTTCCGTGTAAATTAAATAAATATTTAAACAAATAATTCTTATTTTCAGCAAAGAAAATCAATCCACTAACACACGACAAGCACGGCAGAAAGTATGGCGATAATGTGTCGTATGAAAATATTAATTTAGATTACATAGCTCGTTTAGTTGATGAAGGTTATCCCAAGGACATAGTCGTGCGCGCATTGGGTATAACGAGAAACGATTTGGAGATGGCTTGTGATATATTACACGAATTCGGTTCGAAAAATCAAAATAAATGCTAAAATTGAATCAATTTGAAGTTAAACAAAAGCTTTATAAAACCCAGACACCAAATATAACTTTTTGCAATTTATCCTATGAGATTTCTTATGTCATTTCTTTTTCTTAAATCATATAAGAAAATAAAAAAGGATAGTCTTAATCAAGGGAATTTATAAATTTTGTAAACATCACTTACGTTTTTGGCAGTATTTCGTTACTTTAAAAAAAATCTTAGCTTCTAAGTCTCGGTAAAATTCGTTATAACGAATTAAAATTAAATTTAGAAAGCCACTAAAACTTAACAAATCTAAGTGTAGTGCATCATTAGACCGATGTCATGTAAAACACAGTTTTACGCCGAAGAAAATCTCCGTTTTTATCGCGAACTCGGTCTAATGAAGCCGTAGGAACACGAAAACTGCGGAGTGAAGTTAAATTTTCTTCCTATTTTTTTTGTTTATGTTTACAAAATTTATAAACTCGAAAGATAACTTTTTCAATAATTATTCTTATGATTAAACCAATAAATAAATTAAATTGAAACCACTTCACCGAAAGCAATAAATTATACCGTTCCTAAACAAGACGTGTGCCTGTATTCTATGTCTAAACTTTGTTGCCTCAAAATACGTGTTATTTATACATTAGACAATTTGTATATACGTTGTATACACTCGGTATGTATAGTTACTCGATTATGTATATTAAACATAAGTTTTAACTTATACTGGAATTATAGTTTTAATTGTAAAGAATTAAGATTTAAATATATACTTTAGTACTCTTCACTATGATATATTGGTATATATTTTGTATAATGATACGATAAAAATACACTTGATATACACAACATCTTATAGTGGCTTCACAATGTCAAAAGACGTTAAATTTCGTTATCTCTCTCATTATCTTTAAAAAACAGAGATAGCAATACGTAATCTACTCCAAATGTATACTACTACAAATGTATAAAAAGAGACGTGTTTCGTCAAATTAATGTCACAGATCCGTATGATCTATCGAATAACAATGATATTTGAAATAGATAATTTTACTCTAAATGTATATTGTAGTCTCTTGTTTTGTCAAAGAAAATGATAGAGATGACAATGTGTATTACAAGTGACGTGGTACTGGAAATCGCCGTTCTGGAGTCATTGTAATGCATTTAAAATTTTTTGTATTATTTGTATAATAGAATCTATATATTTAAATCTTTGTTCGCAATATATTTAATTAGAGCACATCAAATAAGTAGTTCTTTTAAATATAATAAAGGCTTCACATATAAACTTCATTGTATACAATTTAAACATCAACTAATTTAGACTAATTCTAGTAATTTCATTGTAAATACTTCTATGTACATTGTCACGTTTGTCTTGTGATAAAAATGACATTGTTGAAAGTTGACACAATTGACATGTTATTTATGATGACTGTGACTTGTCATTTGTGTGATATATTACACATGACAAAGTGCGACTTGTAAGACATTTCAAACTAGACAGTGTGACTTGTATGACATGTCAAATTTGATGGTGTCTAGTATGACGTTAAACTTGACAGTGCGTCTTCTATGACATGATAAACTTGACAGTGTGTGAGACATGCCAAACTTGACAGTGTATCTTGTATGACATGTAATACTTGACAACGTGTCAGTTTTAAAATCTAGCAACTATTATTGTGTGATAGTATTATAGGTTATTTTAATTTAAACTGTTATTATGAAATTTAATTTTCTCAATTTAAACAACTAATTAATCTGTTTGTTATTTTTTTCCAGTGATTTTGTTCTTTTTTTCTTTATCAGTATTGTATTTCTACTCACTAATTTTAAAATACATTTAGCTTTGTAAATAAAATAATGAATAACACTTATATTTTCATATAAAATGTGCTGTCTTGATATTGACTTAAAAATAGCGTTTTTAAATAGAATATATTTTTTCATATTTACGTGTTTGTGACACACACTTGACACTTCGACTTATGACTTTGCAATATGTTTAGCGTAATTTTTGAATAATGTAAATATTTCTATTATTTTTTTGGGAGCCGTATAATAAAGTTTCGCTTCGTGATTTTTGAACTTAAAAAAAAATAAACTAAATTACTAAATTAATTATAAATTATAGTTAAACTAGTTATGAATTTTTCTTTATTATAGAAATTTGACTCTGTATTTTTTACTATTTCTTTGAGGAGTTATAAATATGAGTTTTCATATACGAAATATACACAAAAACATGTTGTCTATCTCTTATTATATCCTAAGAACTGCGATAACAATATTTTGTG
The DNA here is from genome assembly GCA_013186455.1 of Papilio dardanus tibullus. NCBI lineage: Eukaryota > Metazoa > Arthropoda > Insecta > Lepidoptera > Papilionidae > Papilio > Papilio dardanus. The sequence goes on from QDHC01001324.1 coordinate 94,163, forward strand.
TATATTTTCGTAGTGGAAACACGGGTTAATGTTTTCTTAGTGCAATTAAAATAATCATTTTTCATAACGTGCTTTATTAGCCCGCATTCACGGACGCTTTTTTAACGCGCGTAAAAGTGTTGAAATATAACAAATACATTTCCATGTATCTGTGCATACGGCAGCGCTTTTAAAACGCGGCAGTTTTATCCCGTAGTGCTCCATTTTACAGCGATCGTAATAAGCGAGGGTGTTAAAAAAAACGCCAACGCCGACGTTAAAAAAGCGTCCGTGTGAAGGCTTATATGACTTGACTGAATATTTAGGTCATATATCTAGTCTGTAATTGTTTTTTCTTGCTAAATTACACCATTAATTTAGAAGAGTTTTGTTTTCATCAATATTTAACACAAACCATTTGACAATGATTTTATATATCTTTATATACGCATAATAAAAAAACAAATCAAAGTTCATATGTTTTTATTAATAAATATTACAAAATCGTTTTAAAATCCTAGCAAATTTAAATACAAAAACATAATATAAATATTTAATTAACCACTGGAATCTGATAATAAATACATTAATTTAAGTCAAACCAAAAAAAATCCAGTCTTACTCTGAATGACTACAAATGTATAATTCATATTATCCTTTTCGCTTTGATATAAGTGACAGTATATAGAGATATATAAATCTCTCACTTGGTTAAATACATATCCACCAGATGACTAGTCAAAATTGACATAACATATACTAACATAATAGCTTGTAATCCTTAGGTTGTATACAATTAGAGTGACAAATGTATAAGAGTGGAATTAGAGTAGATTTTTGTTGCAAATAAAATTGAACTTTATTCGACTGAAACAAGCTTTAATATCACTTGAGGCATTTTTTCTTATTAAGAGTAAACGTTTAAAGTAAAATTAGGACTTGTTACAATTGAATAAAGCACAAATTTGTTTGCGATAAAAATTAACTCAGTTCCCTGTATGTTTCCACTGCCAACAAATTACAAAAACATTCTCATCCTTTGAAAGTAAGAAAAGGTTGTTTGAGTTGTTTATCTCTCTCATTTTCTTTGTGAGAATAGAGATAGGAATATGTTTTTGTTATTGTTTTGCCAGTGGAAACGTACATTAAATCGTATTCAGTTTTATTTTGCCGACTGATAATCATTGTACGTTGCGTTACAATTTCATATTGCTGAATTTATCTGTATTGAAATTAATCGACTCAAAAATAAAAAAAAAACTAGTTGATTTTTTTTTTATTCCAAATTCCAAATATTCTGACAGACCCTTAAATGCATCTTGTTGCCAAATGTATACATACCACGTTTTACGTTATTTTATTAAAGTCGTGTCGTATGTGTTTAAAAAAAATATGCAAAAAAAATAAGTTTCGGCGTCAAATCTATTTTTTTTTGACATTTCTATTTGGCGGTCGACTATGTTTATAGAGTTACTAGCTGTTGTGCGCGACTTCGTCCTTCCAAATTAAATAATATAGTCTATGCTACTCACGGATAATGTAGCTTTCTAAAGGTGAAAGATTTTTTGAAATCAACCCAGTAGTGCTTGATTATTTCAATACAAACAAAAATACAAAGTTTCTCTCTTTATAATATTAGTATAGTTAAGAAGCGTCTCCGTAATTTTGTAATCATTCATTCCAGGCCGCAATAAAAAAACATTTAAGGGTTAAAGATGTTTTGGTGACTGCTGTACGATATAAAATTGGTAGCGAATTTAATTTTTTTACTACAAATAATCATCAAATTCGAAACGTAGTGTACAATCAGAAACCCTCTCTACTCAATTAAATTTTACCATAAAAAATACATTGAAATCATAACTACTGACTAAAGTATGGGAAGCAATCATTAAAATGACGTTTTATAATTCAGCGATTTGTTTTTTACTTTGCATTTGCTATGTAAGTAACTTTATACACAACGAGAGAGTTTATTTTTTTATTAGTAAATTATGAGTGAGATCCTGAGACCAAATTCTAGTCTTCTACTACCAACCTTTTTTTTAGGAAAAAATGGGAAGTGGACTTAGTGGTGCATGGGGTTGTATTAGACAGGAAGTTCTCTCTTCAACTTTACTTATTTCGTCTCTAAGGAAAGGTTACTTTTTCCGTCTTCTATAAACTCCTGAGGGAAGTCTGTTAAGAATAAAAACTAGTAACGATTCATTTTCGATTATCACTATTGCGATTTTTTCTAGGTCGATATTTCATTCAGTCAATTCCCGGAACACATGGACTTCCAAAAAGTCAATACAATCATATTGAACAATGAGGAATACACAGTTCTAAAACCAACCGTACATTTAGTGAAAGATTATTTTAAAGAATTCATATTAAAAAGACGTAATACAGTTGAAAAGAACCGAATATTTATGGACGAGAATGGATTTAGACATTTCTGGAAAGGCATGGAAATACCCACTAATAACTTTCGAAAGGCCGATCCCATTATCGAAGCTAACATAACCTCAAATACAATCAAAGACGACACAGAAGAGACAAAATCTACTACTATATCTGAATCAACTGATACGGAAACTGAAATAAGTAGTACAATTACTACAACTGTAAAAAAGACGCCAAGAAGATCAAAAAGAAGAACAACAAGTAATTTATATAAACCGGTCCTAAGACAAAATCGTGGAGGACGTATTATAACAACTTCCTTCTTTTGTCCGTTCTTTGGTGTTATTACAATGACGGTCAATACTGGTGAACTCTAGAAGATAACATGGAAAAGTCATTTATAGGAAAATAAACGGGAAACAGAATTTTATAGTTTGTTCACTATACAAAATAAAGAGACTTAGAATACGCAAACCCCAAAAATGTAAATGTAACTCTTAAAACAAGCGTCTGCTAGTTCAGTCTTTAATATTTTTATTTTTTATGATCTAAATTTCTTATTTTTTGTAATATGTACCTACTCGAAATGTTTCCTCCACTGTTATTAAATTATTATTAATGTTGTTTTCAATAAAACCAACTTCAATCATTATCATTTTATTTTACAATACAAGTTTATCATCGAAATCCTTAAATTTCCTATTAAACCTCCTTGTCATGTAGGGATCCTCATCATAATCTAATTTATAACTATTAAAAGTATTTAAAAATGTATTAACAGCTGTCGCTATAGCCCTTCTATAACTGGCTATAGGTAATCGTTGCTTTAACATGACAACTGGTTCGAATGGTATCACCATACCTGCTGCGGTCGTTATAAGAGGAATTATTGGTGCTGGAAAATAATATGAAATGATCTCCATAGCACCATTAACCACACATGTTCCTACATTCCTTAACACTGTTCTGATCTTCGGAGCGAAAATAATTCTTTTTAATTGTAATCTAATAATTTTGTATAGATTTATAATAATGTGGACTATCGGTTGGTGGTTGGTTTCGTCAAGTTGGGTTGTATTGGATTGTATTTTTATTGCTTCTAATGGTTTTATAGTTGATACTTCTTCTACTACTTCTCGTTCATTTCGTCTTGTTTCGAATTGATCATTTATTTCTGGAGGTTGCGACTGAAATGAATATTTCGTTTTAAAATCGTCTTTTACGTGACACTTCGGTTGTGAGTTGTGACCTATATCCAAAAACGGATTGACCTATTTCTCAAAAGTTAGGTGTAATTTTATTCGTATCTTTCCGAATTGTCATAGACTTCTATGTCAGTTTATTTTACTGATTTTTAAGCTTTAAATTGGTTTCATTTAATTAATAGAAAATAATTTTATTCAACTTACAGCAGCTAAAGAGTGTAATATTAATGTAAATATAAGCAATATGCTTAATATTTTCATTTTATCCAACGTTCAATTTAGTATATTATATGTTGAGAAAAAGCCCATTTGTGTACGCTCGGTATAAGACCGTAAAATATTTCATATCTTCATATATTTCAACATACTCCGTTATTATGCGACTAACTTTATTACATAAATAACCTTTTTTCTTTTATATATTTACTTTGGATTGGATATTTATTATGTTGTAGATGTTATTTTTAAAATATTTAATACATAGTCCAAGACAAAAAGTACCAGGGCAACAGATGTAACACGGAGTTAAGCTTATTAATTGTCTATAGAAAATCATGTCTTTTCCAATTCAAAATTGATTCGTATTCCGTAGAATCGATTCGATGTGTTCCGAATATTTGAAAATTCAGTGATGCAATTATCTAGAATCCGTTTTAAGATTTTTTTAATTAAATCCTCTCGTCCGTTGCAGTCAGTGCAAGCTTTTAATTAAAAATGAAATTATACTTTTGCGTGTTATTTCTGTTCGTAGTAAACGTTATGGCTCAGGTGAGAATTGTGTTTTTTTTTATACCATTTAAATACAGATATTTTACTAAAAAGCCCGAATTTAAATTTATGAAAAGTTATTTATGAACTTTAAAGACAAGGTAAAAGTAACAACAGATCGATTTAGGGGACGATATCTGTTGTGCCAACCCTAATTACAGTGTACCTACAAAAAGACAGACAGATATGTTTATAACTAATTTAAATCAAACCCCATTTACACTACTATATTCAGTGTTCCCTGAACACGTAACTTTTAACTGTACAGTTCAACTGTTAAAACAAGGCGTGTAGGCTTTATAGGCTGTGCTACTCTTGAAGGTTGTATTTCCAGGTGCCGTATGACTACATCCCCTTGGGCCGTAAGTCGCGGCGTGACATCATCTCCCCTCACCCTTCAGATGTCAACCTGAACTACGAAAGGCTCTATCCAGCGCGTCGCAAATGGCTCGACTAATTACGAGTACTATATAATTGCAAAAGGATTTTCTTAATAAATTAACTTTGAAATATATTATTTTCAATAAAACTATTGTTTTTTAAATAAAATGCCCTGATAGCCCAAAGCAGTCGTATATCGGTTATAAATAGAAATCTCACATAGCCTTGTCTATCCCTTATAAGGCAGGGGTTGGAAGACCTCCGAAACAAAAAACCCTCCTCAATAAAAAATATACTGTAAGTACTTAAGTGTATTGTGTGTTGGTTTTTAGAAAAAATCATAGATGCGTAATATTAGACAATGGGCCGGAATTGTGAGTGCCGCCCTACTGTTACGCCTTGCCAAAGACAGAAAAGTACTGAACTGAGTATCAGAGAGGCACTTCAAGAAGAAGAATTACTTAAGCCTTGTTCGCACCAGGATAGTATTTTAGTCGAGTAGCAAATAGCATTTATCCGAACAAATGATTTACTACTGTTCGGGCTCGTTTAAGCCTAAACCTACACACTAGGGTAGTAATTTAGTAACTTAACGTGTCCGAACAGCGACATTTTTGTAGAATAGATTAGTAAATCCTTTGTTCGAATAGTTGCTACTTGCTACTCGACTAAAATAATATCCTAGTGCGTACAAGGCTTTAGTGATAAATATTCCTAATTATGAGTTTGTTATTTTATAACTTAGATTTTGTTATGAGCCCTATTTACTCTTCTTGACTTTAACCCGCATCGTCCAACGAAAAAGCAATTTCCGAATTTTACGTATACAGGGGGATAACAAAAGAAAACTTCGACAATATCTGACAACAGCACGCTTCAATACTTTAATAAATTACCTAAAAAAAGTCTTCATCTTCAAAGAAATTCCCCATGCAAGATTTGAACCGTCTCTTTTGGTAATAACTTCATACGAACCGACAAATTTATTTGACCCGGTGGATATAAGCATAAATTGGTTGCAGTACTCAGCTGTTTTTTGTGCCATTTTCTCTACATCCTACTGGATCAAATATGTTTGTTTCACTATAGTGGGATACGATTTAATAATACGTTGTTTCAAGCGATGGTATACAGGATGTTTTGAATGGGTTTACGGGAAGTTGCTGGCAGCGCGGAGACTGGCCACTAATTCGTCGACGTTCACGTTAGCCGGCGCGGGTGCAGCCAACTCGGCGTATTTACTCGTGAAGTCGTTCCCCATATGGTCTAATTGCTCACCCTGTATAATAAAACACAATAATATTATCAAAACTTTACTTAAATAGCTACAAGTTGGTCCACGAAACAGTTACAGATCTGGGGGTTACCAAAAAAGATCTTTCGATTGGCGATATCGCTGATTAAATTAACAAAAATGTATAAAACCGGGAATGACGTTCGATAAGTCATGTGCTTGTCACGCGTGAGATATCGAACGTCACTGTCAGTTCCATATTTTTTATATTCGCAATCGAATCGGTTTGTAGCGCATTTACTTTGGGTAGTCCCCTGGCACCCAGACAAAGTGCTTTCGCTCTGAAGTTATTCCACAACGATTGTCAAAGAAATATGGAACTGAGACGTGTCAAGTAACTGACATATCTAAATTCAATGTCAATGTCATAGATTTTTGATATTCGTTATGTAATCGCTTTAAAGAAAATACACTTCGACTAAAGAGCTTGATGGACATTGGAATACAAATTACAGTCTGGAATAACGCATAACATTTTTATTAATTTAAAATTTTAAGTAGTAAATAAAAATATATATTAAAAAATATATTTACCAATATTGGGTAGAGTACGGCGACGATCAGACATATAAACAGAAACCAACGCATTGCTGATTCGTAGTCGTGTGTGACGCGGTGTGGAGACTTCTAAGCCATTTTATACTGTACAGTTTGACAGCCGTGCATGTTTTTTAATTTAATTCACATAAATCACTTGTAATATACAACGCCTGTTTACTAAAGTAATCGATTACTTACACATCTTAAGCGACTCAATTTTTAGTCATAAACGTGTTTGTTGACGCAATAAAATTCTTTTATGTACAAAAATAAATTAATTTATTAAATAATAAAATAAAATAAAACATCACCCTGTAGATCGAACTGTTAAACAGTTTGTTAATTTTTCACATAGATGGCGCTTTTATGAATCAAAAAAATCAATAATCATTTTATTTTCATTTTAGGAATTAAATGAGGTAACATAATCTGTTTTATAATATTTTCTTTTACCAGTAAAAAAATGTCTTTCCATGTTAGGGGAAGAGGAAGTGGATTGGGCGGGGGAGGGGACACTTATGTAGAGGTATTAACCTTTTTCTGTGCGTATCCTCCTGCGTAGATTAAGGGTAGGGAACGCATCAGCAATTGTAGATATCTATGGACAGCGGTCGCTTCGCTATTTCAGCGTATTCAGGTGATCGCTTACTCGTTTGCCACTTTATAATATAAAAAAATGTCAGATTATACAGAAGACATTTTTGTAGACCGTACCACGATGACGATATAACTCAGCTATTGTAGTAAACGAGTAAACCCATATTATTAATCTTGTATAAATGATTAAAATCTATACTTTCAACGCGAATATGTAACGGTTACGCTTCGTTTGAAATGGCTATGTTTATATTGATAACCGTAACAAAAATTTAAGTTATAATTATTTTAATACTAGTTGTTATTCGCTACTACGTCCGCGCGGAATATTAAAAATGGATGGTAAACGTCAATGTTCCCTACATGGACCTTTCCCAAAGTAGACAGAATAGGCCCTGGTAAATTTTTTGAAAGTTTACTGAAAGAAGAGAAGGTTTATTTTAGTTTGGTTATTTTTTTATTTGCTGATAATAATTCAGCTTACTATATTATCATAAACCTAAAATTAACTATAATAAAAATACGAAACGAACGTCGTGCGTTGAATTCAATTGGATATGGTTTTATAAACAGCTTTAATCAGTGATTCATAGTTTTATAACTGTTTGAAAATGAATGGATTTCATATGAATTTAAATATAGTATACTAGCTGTTGTCTGCGACTTCGTTCGCGTGGAATTAAAAATTATAGCCTATGTTACTCGTGGATAGTCTAGCTTTCTAATGGTGAAAGAATTTTTGATATCGGTCTAGTAGTTTTTGAGTTATTTTAATACAAACAAAAATACAAAGTTTCTCTCTTTATAATATTAGTATAGATTATAGATTGAATATTGATAATTTTGTAATCAACGTGGTGAATAACTGGACACTCTACCCTAAACATAAGATAAACACAGAATTAAAAAAATCAGGTTACTATTAAATAAAAAAAATAAACAATTCATTAATTAACAGTGGTAGAGCCCGCTTCAACATCTTTGCATAAATTGTCCGGCTCGCCCAGTGACATACCACGACCATACAGAAGACAGGCGTCAAATGGAAGCTATTCCGTGTTTCGTCTGAGGAGTGTGGTGGCGGAGGCCTAATTTTAGTCATTTCCTTATGGAGGCATTTCCTCATTTCCTTGAGGAGACGCACATCAAGAGGAAAAGGAATTATCCTCTTGTTGTGCGTCTTCTCCTCCGCAGATTAAGGGTAGGCAAAGCATCTGCAATTGCAAATGTCTATGGACAGCGGTCGCTTCGCTATTTCAGCGAATCCGGGTGGCCGCTTGCTCGTTTGCCAATTTATATTAAAAAAATATTAAAGTATGGAAATATTTTATTATCAAAAATCTTTAAAAACTAATGCATAATAACATAAAACTTGAATGACGTCATCGCATTATAAATTGCAGTCAAGGAATCAAATACCCTTCCCACATAAGTACTAATGTACAGAAAACTATCACAAAACAACTAATTCAGCAAAGTATGTTGATATGACAATACTTTAAGCTGTATTTTTAGCTTCAAAGTATACCGGTATGTATCACGAAATATGGTCCGTATCACGAAATATGGCATGTATCACAAAATAAGGTCTGTATCACGAAATATGGTTTGTATCACGAAATATGGTTTGTATCACGAAATATGGTCTGTATCACGAAATATGGCATGTATCACAAAATATGACATGTATCACGAAATATGGTTGCATCACGAAATATGGTCTATATCACGACATATGGTTTGTATCACGAAATATGGTCTATAGCACGAATTATGGTCTGAATCACGAAATATGGTCTGTATCACGAAATATGCTTTGTATCACGAAATATGGTCTGTATCCCAAAATACGGTCTGTATCACGAAATATAGCACGTACCACGAAATATGACATATATCACTGAATATGGTATGTATCTCGAAATATGGTCTGTATCACGAAATATGGTCTATATCACGAAATATGGTCTATATCACGAAATAATAAATTAAACGAAAATATAATGATCAGTAACGTCATATCAAGTTTTAAATTATCATGCACGTATTGTATTTATGCGAGATACAGTTCAACCAAATATACAGATATCTCTATAAACGCGGACAGGGAAAGTACCACGCAGGCAACAATACGACTGTAGTACTTTATGGTAAGTGCGGTATAAGTAGTCAATGTGTTACTCAGACTTGTTTCTTGTCTCATAGGCATTATGGCTTTCCACGGCTCATCCTAGAACGTGACAAAAAATATTAACAATTTAAATTAGTATGTATGTCGACCCATGATGAGCTCCATTTTCCTTCACTCCACGACTAGACCGTATTTTGCGTGACTTCACACATATCTTTGAATTTCTTCGCCGATATGTGTAGACATCACGATGTTATCTTTTACCGTTTTAAATTAGTAACAAATCCCTCTTTACACAAAATAATATATACCACATAGTTGACCCTGTGACCATTACTAAATGAATATTAGCAGCCCCGTATCAACGTTGAGAACAACTAAAAAACCTTATGTTATGTGTCCTACTTAGAAGGCTAGGCTAAACGGGCGCATTTAAAACGCGCGTTTAAAAAGCGTTGAAATACAACCAATACAATTTCATATATCCCAGCAGCGCTTTTAAAACGCGACGTTTGTGCATCGCGCAGTATTGCATTTTGGGCACTGTCAAGAGTCATTTGAAGTGTCCTTATGAGAGCGTTAAAAAGAGCCCACGAATGAGGACTTGGGCATATTTTGTTCTGTCAAATTATCTTTAAGATTCCCTACAACTATATCAGGTTTTTTCTATAATTACCTTCGAAACAAACGCTGGATTAAGTTGTTGTGGCATGAAATCGGATTGTAAATCCGCATCGTCTAATTTCTGAAATAACAATTTTTCAATTTATTTTAGTTAAATACTATTAGCTGAGAGTTCAAAAAAGTAGGATATCTTTGTATATTTAATAATAATTTTGAGTATATTATTAATGCAAAAGTTTTGATGTTTGGTGATGACTCTAAAATGGCTAAAAGGTTCTATACATTTTATTTTTAATTTGGCAGACGAAGTCGCGGGTAATCTAGTTAGAAATCATAATACACTGAAGGAGACAAATATAAGTACGTACTATGTAAAAAGATCCGTTAGATACCGAGCCCCTAATTGCCTGAGGCTTAGATTTCATTTGTCAAAGGCGAGATTACGACACGATCGGGGGGTCAGATGGACTCGGGGTAGGGGTCGATGTGATCTCGGGATGGGGTGTCGTTAAGACCATTCAGATTTCAAAGGCAATTTGTACCATTCAGCGAAACTCCAAGTTTACACTTGTGAGATTGGAACAGCATTTCTTTTTTATTTAAATAAATAAGTAATGACGTCATCGATAACAAATGACAATTAATTTTCGAATCTAGTGAATTAAAAAGGTAAGGTAAGGTTCCCCTGATGGGCTCCATTTTCCACAACTCCACGATTAACGCGTATTTTGCGTGAATACACATATCTTTGAATTTCTTCGCCGATATCGGCAAAGAAATTTAAAGATTTCTTATCGAATTTATTATATGCACAAATGTGCAGGTTGCATCACGATGTTTTTCTTCACCTAAGAGCTATTCTAGTGAATTATGTTTTTGTTAAAATACTAGCTGTTGCTCGCGACTTCGTCTGCGTATAATTAGAATATATAGCCTATGTTACTCGACGTTAATGTAGCTTTCTGATGGTGCAAGAATTTTTTAAATCGGACCAGTAGTTCTTGAGTTATTTCAAGTTTCTCTCTTTATAATTTATACTTATACTAATATTATAAAGAGAGAAACTTTGTATTTTTGTTTGTATTGAAATAACTCAAGAACTAATGATCTGATTTCAAAAATTCTTTCAGCATTACATAGCTACATTACCCCCGAGTAACATAGGCTATATTATTTAATTCCACGCGGACGAAGTCGCGCACAACAGCTGGTTTTAATAATATATAATAGAGTATTATAGTACTGACCGTCTGATGTCCAGATGTAAATGTAATCAATAAAATTATTAAAAGAGTAAACATTTTTTGTTACTGAATGTTATTTTTCCAAATATTATATTGAGAAACTTTTTCTTAAATAAAAATTCGATTAACATATGATTTTCTATTGTTTTGTAATAATATTTTATTACTTTAACATAAAGAAATATATGATTTTCAAACCAATTTTGTATTTGTTTTCTTATCGAATTTATTATATGTAGGTAGTTGATTTCAAAACATGGTGGGTAGTTATAATAAAATGAAAGCTTTTATTTTACTATTGTCAATCTGCTGCGTTGTTTTCGGACACGCTAATGATCGTGTAAGTTTGTTTACTTTCATATAACTTGAATTATTTATAAAGTAAGGTTACCATGATTTTCCACTACCCGACAAAAACATTATTATCTCTGTTTTAATCTAACCCTAAAGCCTTGTACGTACTAGGATAGTATTTTAGTCGAGTAGCACGTAGCAAGTATCCGAATAAATGATTTACTAATCTATTCTATTAAAATGTTGCTGTTCGGACACGTTTAGTTACTAAATTACTACCCTAGTGCTTAGGTTTAGGCTTAAACGAGTCCGAACTGTAGTAAATCCTTTGTTCGGATAATTGCTACTTGCTACTCGACTAAAATATTATCCTGGTACAAGGCTTATGCAAGGTACACGACACGATACAAGTCGTCGACATACTAAGGCGCGTAAGACAAGAGACTCGAAGATTTCCGTATCTTTAAACACGAAGGGACACACATTAACATTTCGTTGTCATGATTACAAACCGACTTGACAATCCGTCATTGTGTCAACGTTTTCAACAGCTCTCGAGACGCAAGAGGAGCTCGGAGGGTGCGGCGGGTGCCCTTGACATCGTCACGAACAACGCCCAGCCCATACACGCCGAGGTCAAACGGGAAAATGCCGAGGCCGTAGAAAAGGTGAGTGAAATTGTACCCCGAAAAAATTTCGATTGGGTTACATAATAACTTTCTTATGTAATGTAAGACTGATGGCGCACTCAGAGTCTTTAACGCCTTGTTCGCACCAGGATAGTATTTTAGTCAAATACTCGTAGCAAGTAGCATTTATACGAACAAAGGATCTACTACTGTTCGGACTCGTTTAAGCCTAAACCTACGCACTAGGGTAGTAATTTAGTAACTAAACGTGTCCGAACAGCAACATTTTAGTAGTATATATTAGTGAATCCTTTGTTCGGATACTTGCTACTTGCTACTCGACTAAAATATTATCCTAGTGTGTACAAGGCTTAAGTCATGAGTGTAGATTTAGTATTAAATGTATGTAGAAAATTATATTAAGGGACTGCCTAAGAAATCACTATAATCCGATTTGTGACAACTATATAGAGGCTAAGACCAAGTCACTTCTAACTTGAGTAAGCTCTGGGGGGTTATCCAAAGTGATTCTATAGCGAACATAAAAAAATGTATGGAACTGGGGCGCTACCCAGAGTACTTTTCGATTGGCGATATCGCTGATGCAATCGACAAAAATGTATGAAAGTGACAATAAAATTCGATAAATCATGTGCTTGTCACGTGTGAGATATCGAACGTCATTTTCACTTCATAAATCTTTGACGTTCGCTACCATCGCTTTGTTGCGAATGTACTTTTGGTAATCCGCTGACAATGACGTTCGGTCTCGAATATCAATGTCAGTTCCATACATTTTTGCATTCCATCAGCGATATCGCCAATCGAAAAGTACTTTGGGTAGCCCCCCAGAACAGTTTAATAGGCACATAAGCTGACGACTTATTCTTAGAACTTTAGAACGATTTTCAAAATGCTTTACATTAAAAATAAAATTACCAAAACATTAAGATTTTGTCGTATTTCATTATTGATTCTACGATTAAATGTAGTTTATTTACTCTACAGCCTTGTTCTGAAAGTCAACGAAATTTCGTGCCATCTAAAATAGAGGCTGGTGTTGTTTTCCAGGTAAACAAAATAAAGTACGAGTAAATGTCGTCCAATGTCCTAATGGGTCAGCTATGCTTCGTAAACTTTGACGACATAGTTCTAAAGTCAGTCGTTAAACTACCCTTGTCTGGACAATAACAATGATTATATAGGTTAAATAAAATCAAAGAATAATGTATTTTTTAACTTTGATTGCATTAAAATCATTACCCCTTATTTCGAAAAAATGTATAAAGTACTGCGATAAACGAGGACCAATAAGTCGTAGATTATATGATACTGGAACACTCAGAACTAAATAATATAGACTAGGGGTCTCATTGGATTAGATTTTGTATTATAAAAAGTACTAGGAACAAGGATAAATGTACCAAACGTAGAAAGTACAACAGTAATAACGCTAATTCTCGTTTCGGAACAAAGCAGTGTTGTGTTTTTTGTCTTTAAGAATTGCATTAAGATTTAATTTAAATTAATCTACTACCTGTACTGTGGTGACAATAATAATTTATTACATTTTTTTAATAAATAGAAACACAAATTATTATTTTCTAGTTAAATTGTGACATCATTTTATTGGGGAATTTAGTCAAATTCAGGATAGAGCTAAAACCATTAATTAAAAGTCGTATTAAAACAGAATTAACTGTTTATAAACGATCGACGTAAAACCTAAACCCAGTCAGGGGGGCTATCCAAAGTACTTTTCCATTGGAATATCGCTTATACCGATCGATCGGAATAGTCTAAAGTGTATAACATTGACATTGACATTCGATAAGTTACGTGATTGTCACGTGTGAGATATCGAACGTCGTCAGTTCCATACATTATTGACGTTAGCTATGGAATCGCTTCGTAGAATATACTTTGGGAAACCCTAGACCCTTACTAATGTTGATTTTTTGCCATTGTTATTTGTAAATCCTCTCCAAAACTTAAGGGTAAGGTTCGACACTCATGATGGGCTCCATTTTCCTTCACTCCACGACTAGAGCGTATTTTGCATGAATACACATATCTTTGAATTTCTTCACCGATATGTGCAGGTTGCATCACGATGTTTTCCTCTAAGAGCGTCGGGTAAATATGTACATATGAAAATCGAAAAACACATTGGTACATGGCGGCATTCGAACTCGGGACGTGCAGTTTACAAGTCAAGAGCTAAACCCCTGACCCACCGATGCTCTCCAAAACTTACTTATCTTTGCCCACATTTGTTCCAGGTAACACCACCAAAGGAGATTGTCTTCGAAACAAAATCCCTGCGTAAATCAACACCGTTGACAACCAAATTGGATCTACTCCGTGGGATTAGCAGAATTATCACGTTATCTGTGCTCGCTGTGTCTGCTATATTTGAATTCTTTCCTTTCTTACGACAAGCGTATGATGCTGTTATTGAAATTATGTATAATATATGATTATATTTTTAATACTTGAAGTATAGTATTTCTTATTTGACATTTAGCTCTATCCGCTTTATTCCGAAACGAGAATCAGCATTATTTCTGTTGTAATTTCTACGTTTGGTTCTGGTATATTCATAAAATTTATTCCATAATAAAGAACACCCTTATTCCCGGTACTTCTTATGATATGTAATCCAATGAGCCCCTGGTCTATCTTATTTACATCCGAGTGTTGTCCAGTATCATGTAATCGACGACTTATTAGCCCTCGTTTGTCGCAGACCGCAGTACTTTACACATTACATTTTATTAATACATTTTTTCGGAATAAGGGGGTATAAGTACTATTATGATTAAATGTAAGTAAAGACATACATAACCTCAATATATAACCTCAAAACTTGAGCTCTACCTGAATTCTACTAGAAATGTTTTAAAGGACAGCGAGTTACCACAACGTTTTTTAATTATTGCTAAACCTTCTAGGTGACGCTTGAGTATTTTATACGTTTGTTTTTAAAATAGTGTTAATAAATTCTAATTAAGAAAAACGAATCAATTTGATGTAGAAGTAATTTTTTTGTAAACAAATGAATAGCTGTTATTTTAGTTTTATTCTTTTGTTTAGTTTCATAGAATCATGATTGCCAGTATTAAGGCAAAGTAAAGATTATTAAAAATGCTGGTTAAAGAACTATTCGTGGTGTTTATAACATGTTTGGTATTTTGTCGAGGAACTTTTGAGGAAAATGTAGGTGTAAGTATTTAAAATCTTAATCTAAATATCATTATTTTAAGTACTAAAGCCTGAGTCATATGGTTACTTTGGTACAAGTAACCTCATCTATATTGAGACTCCTTTAAAACCATAAAGTTACTTCGTATTTTATGAAAAGTCCAGGTACCAACATTTATCGTGACTTAATGAAAATAAATAATTGTCCTTAACCTAATTAGTGCTATAATTCTTGAATGACAGTCTACTAATTAGTACGTTATTAAAAATGTGTTCCTAAAACAGTAAATTGCAGTCGTTATTAATTTGAAACTGAAATTAATTTCTAATTTTACCTCTCAGGTCAACAAAAGAATAAAAAGACTACAAGAATCTAATCAATTAAATTCAGAAGGAAATGCATCAAATACTAAAAACGAGGAATCGAAATCAAGAAATGAAGATTTAATAAATTTACGTATAGGTGATATAACAAAACCAATATCGCAAAATATACCTAAATTATCAAATGTTAAAAATGTATTACCTTCTATACCTTTACCAATACAACTACTATTAGGAGATAATAATGAAAATCAACATAAGGAATTAAATTCAAAACAAAAAGAAAAATTACTAGGTACAGATGAATCCAACGAAGTATCAAATAATAACGTAGACATTAATGTACCCATAGTAAAACGAAGACAAACTAAGAAAAAAATCACTAAAAAGAATGACGATAATGAAAATGTAGAGAGTATTGATAATTCAATAACACAAGTACCAAATGAAATAGAAAATAGCCCACGTAATCTGATTCTTGAAAATAAATTAATTAATAGAAATATTGGCAAAGAAAAGGTTATTTCTCTTGATGATTATAATAAAGAACATCTATTTGACGAAGCTATTATACCATTATTAAACGTTTTAGAGAATTTGAAATTGAAAGACAAAATAAATTCAGATAGTAAAGATAAAACTGTAGAAAATACAACTCCAAAAGTTGAGGAAATATCAAATAATTTTGATGATAAAAATCATTTACACGAAACTGAAGATCTGTACACTGAAAAAGTAACAAAAATATTAGAAGAGCAAAACAATTTATTAAAAGATATTCTATTTAAGACATTAAATTATAAAAACGAACCAAATAAGGATAAAGAAGAAAACGATGCTAAAAAGATACATTTAATACTAGACATAAATAATTCTGAAGAGAAAGAAAATGGTAAGGATTTTAAGATGTAACAATTCTGGCTAACTTCATATTAAAATACTAATTAACTAACAGTAACTTTAAGGCTAAGTGTGCATAGTTACCCTTAGTTTAAACATTTTACCGGTAAATAACTGCAATAATAATAAAATTGTTAGGTAGATAAAAGGTAGGGAGATAAATATAGACTGGAATAAGGGCAGGGCGAGGACATTTATTAAAAAAAATATTCAAAGTTTTATTGGGCTATTGTGCGCGACTTCGTCCGCGCGGAATTAAATAATGTAGCCTATATTACTCGGGGATAAAGTAGCTTTCTAATGGTGAAGAAATTTTTAAAATCGGCCAAGTAGTTCTTGAGTTATTTCAATATACAAAAATACAAAGGTTCTCTTTTTATAATATTAGTATAGATATGTTTAAACCACTTATTAAAGTGATATTTTGACTAATAAAATAAATATAATTAAAATACTTCTAGTTGATTTCAGACAACCCGAACAATACGATAAAAAAACGAAATAATTTGGAAAAAATATTAAATATGATTTTGTATCGTACGCAAAACAAAAATGAAATCAATAAAGAGAACTTTGAAGAATTACCTAAAGATTCAAGCAACGATATAAACAAGTATATTTATTTCAACAATCGTAATATTAGAACATATATTTATTCAACAAATGCAAAGAAAAATCTACCAACAAGACAGTTATACAACAAAATCTACAATCCAATACAATTTCCAATTACCAAAGTCAACCGGAATAAATCTAATGATATTGAATCTAATCAAAGAACGAGTAATATTAGAATAATGTTTATACCATCACACGATGGAATAAACGTAGCAAATCAAAATTATGATATATGTAAGAAATATAAATTAAATCAACTCAATCAATATGCATTGCAAGGTAAAAAAGTTCGAAAATTAATACTAAAATGTCCATATCACAGTTTGTATAAAATATAAGATATATTAAAACAAAAACGGATTGGTTTTCTATAATATTCTATTGTCCCAACTCTACGACTTCATTAGAACGCAAAAAACGGCCTTACTTGCAAGCAAAATCTCCGTTTCTATGTGCGAATTCTGTGTATTGTAATTAGAATTAAACATGTGTACCAATTTTCCGAATATTCTATCAAAGGAGCTCGAAATTAAACTTCTGGATTCCACCCATATAAACATAGCAAGTTAAATAAAACATAAAACAAAAAAATCATTGTATTTTTACCAAATGTAATAGTGTTTTTTACTTATATCATATTTCATTTCCTTTAGATTCACAAAAATCTGTTAATCATGGTGTTGCCCCATTTATTGATCCCAACGTATAATTTCTGACATTGAAGAGGGCCGCTATTGTGGAGATCGGGTCGGATCTTACAAGCGATAAAATTTATTACATTTTGTACATATTTTTATGTATTTTACATCTTTTAGGGCATGTAATTTTACAATACTATTTCCCTACATGACTTGTTCGATTCTAAATAGTTTATTTTTGACACTATCCTATCCCGTATCGCAGAATTTTATTTTACTCTTTTAGTATTGTCGACAAAAATGTATGAAACTGACAACGACATTCGATAAGTTATGTGCTTATCACGTGTGATATCGAACGTCATTGTCCACGCACTTTTGGAGTTCGCTATCGAATCGCTTTGTAGCGCATATACTTTGGGTGACCCGCCAGGATATCTGTAGTCTAGTTTAGCATCTGCGCTATGAACATAAAATCAATATAAAAAATAAGTATAGTTTTCCGCATTCAAGCTAAGGCGTTACAGTTTATAAATAGTCTACAGTTCGACGGTGAGTATACTACGTTTGAACACGCGAGAACCACTCCAGTTAGCGTGTTATACGGCACTTAGCTGCCATCTTCCGACTTCGTATTGATTTGCCCTAAATCTTATCTCACTGTTAGTTTACTATTAATTGTACCTTTATAGGTTTGAAGTCGAATCCAAGCCCTAAACAATATAACTAACTAACTACGGTGACACGATGACCCGAAGTTGGCCTTGGCCTCCGACAAGAAATCTCTCCAAACTTGGCGATCCTTTTTTTTTTTTAAACGTCAGGGAATGCATTTAGGCATCTCTACGCCGGGCGTGCAATGGCGTAGAGAGTGTGGGACTCGCCGGCCACAGAAGGTGACCGTAATACCCACTAAAACCTGACGGCCCTCACACGTATTACGGCGGGGTCGTGGGCACTGTTTAACGTCCACGACAAAACTTGGCCATCCCAATCGCGGACGTGGAGCTCCCTTATGTCTTTTTAAGACTCATCGATTTAGCGATACCTAGGACGGCCAACCGGGCGCCGCCCACTCGGCCGTCCCAAATATGCGCGTTTAACACTCCGATCATCATCAATTCTGTCTAGGTGGCCGAGCCAGCGGAGTCTGTGCGTCTTTATCTCTCCAACGAGAGGACGGGACGTGGAGGATAAGAAAGAATGCCGAAATTGAGCAGCTGGTGGCAGAGCCTAAACAATATAAAACTTAATATTATAAACAGCTTACTTTCTGTAATACAACTTTTATACTAGAGATTAACCAACGTAAATAAATCTAACTTACAGCGCGTGTAGGTGTTATGTAGTCCTATTATATTTTGCTTGGCTCCGACCTCAAACCTATCAATAAATAGCTATAGCTCACAAATAATTGTGTATAAAAGAGTAAATGAGCAGGGAACACTAAGGTCATATGTAAAAAAGGTTACTTTACGTAAGAAAATGCCTAAGTAAAAGTTTTCACTTCCTTTTATAATAATTAAGGTGAAAGCTCTTGAAGCTTTGCCAAAAAGTATTCAAAAGCTGCCTTCGCCAGATGAAGTGGTTGAGTAAAGAAAAAATGTTTTATATTTATTTTAACTTAAACTAATGTACTTCAGACAAAAAGAAGAAAACTACTTTACTACTTTAACAATATATTAAGTTACGTCTATGCAATTTTTTTTTAACCGACTTCCAAAAAAGGAGGAGGTTCTCAATTCGTCCGTATGTTTTTTTATGTTTTTAACACTAATACGTAGATATTACGAGTAGTCGTACACTGGACTACCTAAAGTATATTTCGATTGGCGATATCGCCGATCGAATCGACAAACTGTATGAACCTCTCAATGACATACGATAAGTCATGTGATTTTTACGTGTGAAATATCGTACGTCATTGTCAGTTCGCTATAGAATCCCTTCGTAACGAATGTAAAAATTATAACTCTCTCCTGAGACTGTGAAAACCAGTTCAGGAAAGAGAGCCACAATTATATTGCTAAAAGTGTTTCGATAAATAAACGTTTTTTTTTATGTATTGTTAAAAAATAGTGTAGAAATTTACTTTCTTAGATCGTTCCATTTGACTACGAAAGTCAGATTTGATTAATTACTTATTGATTATAGTTAAAACTGAAAACATTATAGATAACAATTTGTTAGTAAAGTGCAAGTCATCCGCCATTTTGTTTAATCGAACCCCACACAAAATGGCGGTCGCATAACAAGTTTGGCAGTCTCTCGATTAGTGGATTTGAACTTCTTGGAAAACTTATAGTAATTTGTGAATATTTAGCATAATTAGATAGTTAGACTTCGATGTATTTATTTATCTATACCAACATTTTAAAGACAGAAACTTTGTATTTTTGCATTTTTGTATATATTGAAATAACTCAAGAACTACAGGGCCGATTTCAAAAATTCTTTCACCATTAGAAAGCTACATTATCCCAGAGTAACATAGATATTTTTTTTTAATTTAACGAGGACGAACTGGAGAACAACGGCTAGTTTTTATAATAAAGGAGCACGGGAGCGCCAAGGTGATCATCGACGTCCATGGACTGCATTACCGGCCTTAAATTATTTGATATAGTGATACTTATATTATATTGTTATCTCTGTTTTATCAAAGGGAATGAAAGGGATGACAATATTTAAGTTTAAGCAAAAGTGAAGCTCAACACTCGTCTGTGATTCTATTGAATTTTCCTATTTCAATTTCAAACCGCACCAGATGTTTGCGACGTACAATTTTGCGGAACATCAAAATGTTGACTTGTTTATGCGAATCTCAAGAGAAATTTAAATTGTAAAGTATTCTTTACAATTTAAATTTAATTTAAAGAAACTATGAAGTAAAAATTAGACGAATAGAATAACTATTCGTCTAATTTTTACTTCATAGTTTCTTTATGAAGCCTCTAGAATTCAACCTACGAGTATGTTGTCTTATTTTATAGTAGCTGTAGCTCACGACTTCGTCCGTGCGGATTCAAATAATATAGCCTATGTTACTCGGGGATAATGTAGCTTTCTATGAGTGAAAGATTTTTTAAAATCGGCCCTGTAGTTTTTGAGTTATTTCAACACATACAAAAACACAAATCTTTCGTCTTTATAACATTAGAAGGATTTGAAAGAAACAGAGAAAACAGTATAGTTTAGTATGAGTTTCAAGGAAAGAGTTTTCTACTTTTATTGTTATAAGGTAAACGACTAAACTGCTATCACAATTCGCCAAAATAGCGAATTGAACAATATCCTTAGATTTATTTGCAGAGCATAGATGTAGCTACGTACAGTACAGCTTCTGTTTTAATTAGTTAGAAATAAAATATTTAAAATTACTGCTACAAAATTCTCCGGTCATGAAAATTAAATTTTACGAAACTAGTCAGAAAATTATATTAAAATTTCATCCCCGAACATTTCGTAGTCCAGAAGTCCGGGACAAAGGGTGTCCGTTAATAATGTAAGAGGTGAATTTCGTGGCCCAGTTTAGTTTTTACGAAGGACCGACAACATTAATCTTTGTTATAGATCGCTGTCTCACTCTTTTCTATCGTTATACGGTCACAAATGTGTAAAAAATAAGTTTAAAAGTAAACATCTATTCTAATATTAAAAAGGGAGAAACTTTGTATTTTTGTATTGAAATAACTCAAGAACTACTGGGCCGATTTCAAAAATTCTTACACCATTAGAAAGCTACAATATCCCCGAGTAACATATTATTTAATTCCACGCGGACGAAGTCGGGCACAACAGCTAGTCACTTATAAATATCGAAGCGTTATGATGAGAGATAATGTCTTAGCTAAAGATAGAATATTAAATCACATAGAACTAAATTATATGAATCTAGTTGTCACCCTCGACGTTCGCAAGGATTTAAAAAATATTAAGTAGTAATATGTTCTTCCAGACTACGACCGTGCTATATTTCATCGAGGTCCGTCCATCGGTTCGGGAAATACAAGCAGTATACTGTCGAACCTCGATTAGTGAGAAACCTCTTTAAGCGAGAGCCACTGCACGGTCCCGAGGTACGTTTTTCATAAGCGAAACATTCGGATTAGAGAGAAACATCTATAAGCGATACAAATATTGCAGTTCGACTGTAATACAATAAAAAAACAGCTTAGTGGAAACGATGACAAAGGCTTTTTTCAATGTCTAATTCAGTCCCCTGCCGGATATCGCATTCAGTATTAATTTTAAAGCAATGTAGCGCTTTAATGCTAAAACAGTCTGACATAAGGTCGACACGGATAGCGAAACGTACGCCAACTGGGCAAAGTTCCAAGCGCTGTCGTGCTTTTTTCCATTTCCGGCAAAAATTAAAAAACTTTCACCTTTCCAAGTCTTTTGTTTTTTTTATTTGCAAAAAGCTTTGAGTTCACGAATATAAACTATAGAGAGCTTTGTACGTTTGAAATCAAGAAAGTATTTGTCATACATTTTTTTTTTATAAAAAATATTTGCACCTAAAAAAACTAAAACTAAAAAGTACATAATATTTCTTGAACTTTTTACACACAGAAATACATCTCTATTTTCTAATAATTTATTTTCTAATATGTATTCAGTGACCTAATTTAAAAACAATAAGGTAGTTCAACAAAAAAACACTTCAACTTATTTCAATTAAAATGGACTTAAAAGCTTTGTGGTATTTCCTTAACAAAGCACCAACTTTAAGCTATCACCCCACAAAACTTAAAATGGTTCCAAAGTTAATCAACTTTGATAGTTTCGTATACTTAACAAGTTGAAATAACTTGAATAAGTTAAATAGTAAGCTTTCGACATATATAATTTTCTACTTACTTTTAACCGTGGATTTTTATAATTTGTTTCTACATGCCAGTAGTTAAGGTAAGGTAAAGTTTCGACCCATGATGGGCTCCATTTTTCTTCACTCCACGACTAGCGTGTATTTTGCGTGAATACACATATCTTTGAATTTCTTCGCCGTTATGTTCATAATTAAGAATGATTAAAAAACAAAAAATAGGAGATAAAAATAACAGCAAGGATTTTTTTCTTGTTGTATTATAAAGTGGCAAACGAGCAAGCGTACACCTGGATTTGCTGAAATAGCGCAGCGACCGCTGCCCATAGATATCTGCAATTGCAGATGCGTTGCCTACCCTTAACCTTCGGAGGAAGAGATAATTCCTTTTCCTATAAGTCCCCTCCACCGGAAAATCCACTTCCCCTTTCCATCATTTCTTTATAAGAAAAGGATAGAAAGGAAAGTGGATTAAAATGTGTCCTCGGGCACCTCACTCGTCAGACTAAACACGGAATTGCGTCCATTTGACGCCTGTCTTCTGTGTGTGTGTGGTATTTCACCGGGCGAGCTTACCAATTCGTGCGAAGATGTCAAAGCGGGCTCTGGCACTGTGAAAAGGAAGCTGCATAAACAACAGCAGTAGGATAGAAAGAATTAAAACAAACTATGGATTTTCTATCATTCTCGTAGTTTATGTACGTACATTGTCTTAGAAGTGTTTTAACAATGAAAGCCTTTCTTAATATCCATTCAGGCTATCAAAACGTGTGTGAAACGACCCGTATAATTACAATCAGAACTTAAACAACTTTACGGCATAAGCCTACGAAACATAAAAGACGAGATGAGGTTGAACAATGAATAAACAAAAGAAATCAAACTAGATTTCTCTTAACTAAGAGGCGATAGAGACCCGATTGGTTACTTTATAAGTTAGTACAAATGAAATTTAGCGAACCAGTTCTGGCACTGGCGTACTGTCAACACACCTTCTCCATTCACATCGGTCAATTTCTTT
>QDHC01001324.1:141851-153346 GCA_013186455.1 Papilio dardanus tibullus
GTCATATCTGTTTTTTTATCTATTTAACGTAGTTTTTAACGGTTTCCAATTTAACTGATATAAATAGGAAAGATATGTATTATTGTATATTTGTGATTAAAAAAAATAAAAAAACTACTTGATTGATTCTTAAAACATTTGCACAATATATTATTCCTGAGTAATATAGCCTATTCAATACATTTAAAATGTCGATGAGAAGCCGCGAACAAGGGGGTTATCCAAAGTATCTTTCGATTGGCGATATCGCTGATGAAATCGACAAAAATGTATAAAACTGACAATGACATTCGATAAGTCATGTGCTTGTCAAGTCTGAGATATCGAACGTCATTGCCAGTTGGGTTACCCGAAGTAAATTCGCTATAGAAACCCCAGGCAATTTAAATAAAATCAATAAATAATCTATTTGAGTAAATCGTATCAGATATAATAAATTATCATGTATTTTCAATTTAATTCAAGATTTATTATTCATTATTCAAATGAAATGTAAACACGCAAACAGATCGTTTTCATTCGTAGATACTATATTATTATTTAGGAACAATTTTAACAAATGTTTTTATGAAATGCTTGCATCTACACTATTATATAAAACAATAACGCTTTTTTATGTTTGTCCCTATATATGCTTAAATCTTTAAAAGTACGCAACGGATTTTGATGCGTTTTTTTTAATACATAGAGTGATTCATAAGGAAGGTTTGTTTGTATAACTAGCGACAGGCCCGGCTTCGCACGGGTGCAATTATTATTATTATGTTATATACAACGTTCACAGTTTTTCTGTAGTGTATTTAGTATCAGCATTGCACCCGTGCGTAGCCGGGGCGGGTCGCTAGTTAAAATACAATAAATGGTAAGAACAGAAGGTTACCTTAACATGGATACAAAGCGAATCGATAGCGACCATGAAAAATGTATGGAACTGACAATGACGTTCGATATCTCACACATGACAAGAACATGACTTATCGAATGTCAATGTCAATTTCATACATTTCTGTCGATTCCATCAGCGACACCAGCGAAAGATACTTCGGGTAACCTACCAGGGGGATTACCCGAACCACATTAGCTACGAAGAGATTCGATAGCAAACATCAAAAATGTATGAAACTGATAGTGACGTTCGATAACTCACATGCAAGCAGATGACTTCTCGAATGTCAATGTCAGTTTCATACAGTAGTCGATTCCATCAGCGTATTATTTTATCGTTTCTGTAAGCGATGTTTTCATCCTATCAACAGACTATGTGTTAAGTATCACAGAAATTTTAATCTGCCGCATAATGCATGCATTAAACACATAGCAATTACTAAATGGAAAACAACGGTTTGCAAAGTGAAAATTAAAGGGGAGATACGAAGCTGAAATCGTCTAAATATAGCCTATGTGTTCTTCTGGGGGCTATCCAGAGTAGTTTTTGATTGGCGATATCGCTGATGGGATTCACAAAATTATATGGAACTGACATTGACATTCGATAAGTCATGTCACAGTTTAAATTTCCTTTAGACATTATTATCTACACTAATATTATAAAGAGAGAAACTTTGTTTCTTTGAATTTTTGTAGTTTTGTATTTTTGTTTGTATTGAAATAACTCAAGAAGTACTGGGCCGATTTCTAAAATTCTTTCACCATTAGAAAGCTACATTATCCCCGAGTAACATAGGCTATATTATATAATTCCACGCGGACGAAGTCGCGCATAACAGCTAGTTAGTAAATAAAAACGGCTGCATTCACGTCATATATAAGTCATGTGCTTGTTACGTGTGAGATATAGATCGTCATTGTCAGTTCCGTACATTTTTGACGTTCGGTATGTATTTGGGTAACCCCACTGGACTCTATTCTACATCTTTGCAAAATTTCAAAAAGATCTCTTAAGCAGTTTCAAAGATAACTTCATAAAAACATCCATTCGTCACAACTTTCGCGTTTATGATATTAAAAAAGCCTGCATTCACACGGATGCTTTTTTAACGTCGGCGTTAGCGCTTTTTTAACGCTCTCTCTCATACGACCGCTGTAAAGTTACTCTTGTTTCGTTCGTCCAGCGCTCAAAATCCAACGCTGCGTGATAAAAATTCACAAGTAAAACCGTCTGGATAGATACATGGAAATTGTATTTGTTCTATCTCATCGCTTCGCTATTTCGGCGAGTTCAGGTGGCCGCTTGCTCGTTTGCCATTTTATAATATACTAGCTCTTGTGCGCGACTTCGTCGCCGTGGAATTAAATAATGTAGCCTATGTTACTCGGGGATAATGTAGCTTTCTGATGGTCAAAGAATTTTTGAAATCGGCCAAGTAGTTCTTGAGTTATTTCAATACAAACAAAAATACAAAAATTCAAAAATACAAAGTTTCTCTCTTTATGATATTAGTATAGATAAAAATACGCTCTGTTAGCGCGCGTTGAAAAAGCGCACGTGTGAATGAAATGAAAAACTTTACAAAAGAGCCTTCATATGGATGAAATTAACCGTTAATTTCATTAATATAACCCTGCAAAATTGAAAAGCAAAAGTTAGATTGTGGAACACATTTACCTCGAAGTAATTCGACATTAACGACGCGGGTACAAACAACCCGGATATTAAAGGGGGGTATAAATGGGGGTATAAACGGGGGTATATAATGAAGTTACAACAATGGGCAGGGTAAATGCCCGATCCAAATAAAACCTTCCTCCCACGTTGTGACGTGTGTACATGTCCATCCTTTTTTGCGAATTTCAAATTAAATTTGTTTTTGAATTCTCATTGAAATTGATATTATTCTACTTGTATTTCAATCAATTGTAATTCTATCAGTTGATTGAATATTAATAAAACGGCTTTAAGTAAAAAAAACGGAAATTATTCTTTTTTACGTGTTAGATTAGATTGAAAGGTAAATTATTTTTGTATCATATTATGGCAGGCAGTATGTTTAGCGTTTTTACTGATATTTAATCTTTATTAAAAACAAAAAAGTTTAAACCGTAGAAAGAGAAAGGTATAGAAATGGCTAAAGCGTATACGGATGAGGGATAAAAAATGCCTTAAACTAAATACATCATAGGAATTGTGTGTGTGCATCACATTACTGTTTGAAACCAATAATATCATGTCTTAAGCCTTTGCCTGGGACGTATGAAAAGTTAGTTCACCGAAAATACGCATGGAGCGCCACAATACTATATGAACATTATACGTCACATTTGCTTGGGTCATATTTCTAGACCCAAACAAAGCAAATCGCATATGTAGAAAGGTACCAAAGATCTATGTCACTGTCTTTGTCACGTTACGTATTTTTTGTATAAATATGTCTCAGTCGCCGTCAGTATGACGTGTCATGGTCATGGCTCATCTGGTTCTTTTAATCAATGGTATTCACTTTTTGTTTGATACAAAACAGCTGACAATTTGTCCCATTTTATAACTGTTAAATAGTTTTAGAGTTATTTCGTTTAAAAGTTTGTTTCGTCTGCCGTCTGTGTACGGGATAATGTTCCACAAGAGAGACGGATGTTGGACTCTTATATCTAACTGTAAACATTAAAAGGTCCCCGGTTATTTGAACTACTTGAATATTATAATATTATTGTGTTTTATAAAGGTAGTACTCTTGTGGGTTTATTTCTTGTATACACGTTTTCCTAACCTAAAAATAAACAATGCTTTATATTAGCATTGTTATTTATATAAACAGTTTTGCTCTGATAGAAAACTATATGATAATCTGAAGTCAAAACATTAATTGTAGAAATATTACCCGTGCCGTGATAGACTTAAAAATATACTGTTATTATTTTTTCAAAATAAAGTTAACGGTAGAATTATTATTAAGATGGATGACAATATAATTAACACAGATATGGCAGTGGAAAGGCACGTTAAATCTAAGATACCTACAAAGCATAATAGCTTGTTCGGATCCCGCCATGTACCAATGTTTTTTTTTCGATTTTCATATGTACATATTTACCGACGCTCTTAGGTGAAGGAAAACATCGCGATGCAACCTGCACATATTGGCGAAGAAATTCAAAGATATGTGTACTCACGCAAAATACGCGCTATTCGTGGAGTTGCAGAAAATGGAGCCCATCATGGCCGAAACCTTTAACCTTTAGCTTGTTAAGCAAACTTAGGGACCCATTAGGAACCGATTTACAATGACAGTAATGCGCGTTCTAATATATTAAGCCTGCAGGCGTACGTTTTTTTAACGCCCACGCTCAAACGATCGCTGTAAAATGACTCTTGTTTCGTTCATCCAGCGCTCAAAATCCAACGCTGCTCGATAAAAATTTAAAAGCAGCGAGTAATACATGGAAATGCATTTGTTCTATCTCAACGCTTTTTAGCGCGCGATAAAAAAGCGCTCGTGTGAATGCGTGCTATGTATTTGAACAAGATTCGTTTTATTTGTTTTTAAACGTGATTAAATTAATTAAACAATATAAATGTTAATGAAACGTTTCGTACTAAAATTAGCATTTATTAATCTTTATGTTTCTTAACACGCAATAACGTCGTTTTCAAAATGTATTCAATGTATTTTATTTCACGTCATTAGTTTACTTGAATTACTTTTACCTTATAGTATGTTTTTAATACTGAAACTCCTGTAGTATAAGTAAGAAATAACAATACTAAATATTTGAGTTTTAAACCGCGCGGACGACTTACACTCTTAGTAGGTAGCCTATGTGTTCTTCCAGACTGTATGTACTACATATGTGACAAACATATAGATCTGTTGCTCCGGAGATATCTTCAATCATCTGTCTTATTAGTAAGAAGTAAGTACCGCTGGCGTGACGCCGTAGAGCTGGACCTGCACGAGCTAAAGGCAGTTGCTTGGCAGGAGACAGCGCAAGATAGGCGACGCTGGCGTTCTCTCGTGTCGGAGGCCAAGACCCACTTTGGGTCGCTGCGCCAGCGGAGTAAGTAAGATAACAAACGCCAATCAAAAAACATTTTGATTCTTTATTAAACTTATTTACTAAATATATCAAATTAAAATGAACAATTTATGATAAAGAAATTAAAAATAACCTATGTTAAACCAGAATTAACTTTACTTGATGAAATGTAATAGATTGCTTATAAAATTGGTTATAAAATAAAAATAACGACGTCAAATAAAGGGGGAGTGTTAATGGTTTGTCAAATAATAAAAAAAAAGAATAAAACATTACGACGTCTATATTTAGTTTCCTAAAAAGTTAATATAAAAATATACTTTTTACCTAAACACGGATTAGTATAGTTGTTTATTTTGTACCTAAGATCCTTGTCTATATCTATACTAATATTGTAAAGAAAGAAACTTTGTATGTTTGAATTTTTGTATTTTTGTATGTATTAAAATAACTCAAGAACTACTGGGCCGATTTCAAAAATTCTTTCACAATTATAAAGCTACATTATCCCCGAGTAACATACGCTTAAGAGGAAAGATTTGTACTTTTATATATATTGATAACTCAAAAACTAACTGGCCGATTTCAAAAATTCTTTAACCGTTAAAAAGCTACATTATCCCCGAGTAATATAAAATATATTTTTTTACTCTGCATGGACGAAGTCACGAGCAACACCTAGTATCTTGTTGCGATAAATGTTCAATTTTATAGAAGTCAATCAATCAGGTAAAAGTTTTGACACAAAGGAAATAGAGCTTCAATCAATTAGACACGAAACATGGATAGTACGAGAAAGTAATTATCACGGAACTTTTTTGTTTTTTACTGCCCAAACTGTCAGTAGTTAATAAGTTTCTAAGCTAACATACCTTGAGTTCTCACTGCATATTCACTGCGATTTTAGTCTCTAACTGCTTTATTCCGAAACGATAATCAGCGTTATTACTATTGTACTTTTTACGTTTGTTACATTTATAAAATGTATTTCAAAATACAGAACATCCTTGTACCTGAATCCTGGTACTTTTTATGATACATAATTCGGTCCAATGAGACCCCTGGTTTATCTTATTTAGTTCCGAGTGTCCTCCAGTATCATATAATCGACGACTTATTGGTCCTCGTTTATCGCAGTTCTTTATTCATTTTTTCGCACGCACTAGAATAATATTTTCGCCGAGTAACAAGTAATTAAGTAACTCAATGTGTCCGACATCCATTTTAGTAGAGTTGATTAGTAAATCCTTTGTTCAGATACTTACTAATTCCTACTCGACTAAAAAGCTATCTTAATCCGAACAAGGCAGTAGACTGAATTGATTTATGTTGTTCCTGTACGAAGTTAACGATAAAATATCGCCACAAAGAAACAAAATGAAAAACTTAATATTTAAAATCCGATACAAGCGGTGGGTAGTACAAAATTCACTTCATAAAACTTGTACAAACATTCGATAGCAAGCGCTTTTGACGCAAACAAAGGTCGTATCCATCAAGCCTCGGGCAAAGCTTTTAGTATAGGGATTCTGAAAACTTCGCTTGTTGTATTCAATAATTCCACTTAGAAAATTCTTTTATAAATTACTTTGTTTTAGAAAGTAATAGTTCAACTTTCTTATTTTAATTTAAAACTTTATTTTTTGGCTTCGCTGTCTTTTTTAAATCTTATCTTATTTTTCATTGTCTTTGTCTCTAAAGCCTTGTACGCACCAGGATAGTATTTTAATCGAGTAGCAAGTAATTTAGTATCTAAACGCGTACATACAGAAACATTTTAGTAGAGTAGATAAGTAAATTCTTTTTTGGGATACTTGCTAATTGCAAATCGACTAAAATACTATCCTGGTAGGTACAAAACTTTAAGCTCTTTGATATTACCTTTTTTTTGTCCAAATTCAATGGTAAATTCGGGGATTGAAGCGTTCGAACATATTAAAACATAAATATATATCTACAGGATGATTAAATTTGAATGAATAAAATATTTTAACCGACTTGTTTGTACACATTTTGAACACCCTGTATACTTTCGGTATGTTGACTTTGTATAGAAAAACAGTGAATTTGCAATGTTTACTTTCCTGTAACGGTATACAATATTATGTTAATTATGCGGCAAATTTAAACAAAACAAAAACAAAGAGTTAATATAACCATTGTCTGAAGTTTCATTTAACAATGTTTTGATACCGTATGTACAATAATACTAGCTGTTGCTCGCAATTTTGTCCGTGTGGAATTAAATATAATAAATGTTACTCGGGGTTAATGTAGCTTTCTATGAGTGTAAGAATTTTTGAAATCGGCCCAGTAGTTCTTGAGTTATTTCAATACATACAAAAATACAAAGTTTCTCTCTTTATAATATTAGTATAAATCAGACACTTCATCCCGTACAAAGTAAATGCACCATGTGACTTAGTTGTACGGGCTAGTTTTCCGCAACTCCACGACCAGCGCGTATTTTGCCAAGAACCATCTTACATACAGACAATTGAACTAGTTACCCAAATATCCCCTTAAGACCGTTGGTACAGTCAGCTCCAATAATATAGTAACATCTAAAGGAACACCGAAAGTCATCAATAATATCGTTACAACCAAAGCTTTCAGTTTAAACGAAGCACCTACACTGCGCAAAAACATCGCAACAGTCACATGGCTAAAGATAACGAAGCATCCAAAATATGGAAAAATATCGGAACATTAAATGAAATTGAACTCTATCGCTATACGTTTGAGATACACTTTGAAATGTCCTGCTTCCGTTACAAATATCATACCTTTTATTAATTCAAGTTTTGACTAAAAGATGTGCTTTTAACAGTAGTACTTGAATGAGGTACTAGAGCATATATAGCTTTAGTTAATAGCAATAGGTGGCCTAGTGTAAAAAGTTTGTCAATTTTTTTTTAATAAAAAAATGAAAATAAAGTTTCTAATTTATGCCCCTACAACTATAATTAACCATAAATAACTCCATTATCATATTTGGTTTAACTTCAGGT
The DNA here is from genome assembly GCA_013186455.1 of Papilio dardanus tibullus. Taxonomy (NCBI): domain Eukaryota; kingdom Metazoa; phylum Arthropoda; class Insecta; order Lepidoptera; family Papilionidae; genus Papilio; species Papilio dardanus. The sequence continues at coordinate 149,795 of QDHC01001324.1, forward strand.
CTTAAGAAGTTAAAAGACAGTACTTATGTAGATCCTTAAAAAAATATTTCACAAGTACAATAAAATAAAAAAAAAATGGCGGACTCCATGGTTAATATGAAGATATCTATACTAATATTATAAAGAGAGAAACTGTTGTATTTTTGAATTTTTGTTTGTATTGAAATAACTCAAGAACTAGTGAACCGATTTCAAAAATTCTTTCACCATTAGAAAGCTTTATTATCCCCGAGTAATATAGGCTATATTATTTAATTCCACGCGGACGAAGTCGCGCACAACAGCTAGTTAGTTTATTAAAAAGGATACTTGCATGATAAAAATTAATAAAATAAATAACTTATGTCCCTATTTCATAAAACTTTAACTATAAAATCATTCTTAATGCCCTTTAGATTTGGTTAATGGTACTTCTATTTAGTAAGTTTCGGTAAAGTTTGAAGTTATAAGGTTTAATAAAAGTTTGTCCCGATGAATAAAAAGAAAGAATGGTTGAAATATGTTTTTATAAATTAGAAGTACGAGAGGATGGGACTTGGAGGATAAGAAAGAATGCGGAAATTGAGCAGCTGGTGGCGGAGCCAAACATCATTGGAGAGATAAAGACGCACAGACTCCGCTGGCTCGGCCACCTAGAAAGAATGGATGATGATCGGAGTGTTAAACGCGCATTTTTGGGACGGCCGAGTGGGGGGCGCCCTGTTGGCCGTCCCAGGTATCGCTGGATCGATGAGGTTGAAAAAGACATAAGGGAGCCGCACGTCCGCGATTGGGTTGGGATGGCGCAAGATCGCCAAGTTTGGAGAGATTTCTTGTCGGAGGCCAAGGCCCACTTCGGGTCATCGTGTCACCCTAGTTAGTTAGTTAGTTAGTTAGAAGTACTGAATTAGAAGGTTTCTCTCTAATCAGAGTTTCTTAGTATGGAGGTAGCTCGTCGGGACAAGGAATGACTCTCGCTTATGCAAGTTTCTCGCTTATGCAGGTTTGCCTGTATTTAAATATATCAACAGTTATTGTGTTATTTCATTGTTTGTTTTTTATTACAAATTTATACGGACATCCTTTCGTTGCCGAATATCAGGTCAACAATGTACAGACTGAATTTTAAAGATTTTCAAGTTTTTAAAAGTTAATCTTAAGTAAAATGATTTAAAAAATAGGGAAAGGAATAATAAAAGAAAGCACAATACAATATACTAATTATTAAAACAATGTAAATTAAATTATTTAAACCGGTAATTTTTTAATTAATTTTAACTTTTAAGATACGAAATGTACAATCGGTAACCAACTAATCTCATTATATATGAAAGGATCAGTGAAGTTAACAAAGTTCAGACAGGTCAATTAACTTTCGTTTCATTGGTTTGTCATGATTTAGTTCGTTGAGGAAAAGACAATTTTATAATATTTAGTTACTTACAAATTCCGCCATGTACCAATGTGTTTTTCGATTTATGTAGGTACATATTTACCCGACGCTCTTACGGTGAAGAAAAACATCGTGATGTCTGCACATATCGAAGAAATTCAAAGATATGTGTGTCACAAGTCACGCAAAGTACGGGCTAGTCGTGGAAAATGGAGCCCATTATGGGTCGACTACTAACTACTACTACTTCTAATTAATAATAAAATATGTGTCAAGATGTATATCCAGGAAAATTTCTTAAATTTGTATAATAATGTATTGAAAAGAAAGAAAATGTTTATATTTTATTTTTTCATTTTCAATATTGGTAAATAATGTTATCTGTGTAAAATATAAATGTACATCGGAATTTGACTCTTTTCTTGACTTTCGACAACTTTCACAAAAAATTTTGGTTAAATTATAAACTAGCTGTTGTAAGCGACTTCGTCTGCGCGGTATCGAAAAAGACTATGTTACTCGGTGATAATGTAGCTTTCTAATGGTGTAAGAATTTTTAAAATCGGCCCAGTAGTTCTTGAGTTATTTCAATATATACAAAAATACAAATTCTTTTTAATATTAGTATAGATAAACTAAATAAGCATTTAAAGAAAATTATCAAATACAACTTAAGCTTTTTAATAACACTTTACTAACGCCCTAAAAGTCTCTCGTAAGTTATAAAATTAAGTTTAAGTTAATAATATTTCTAAAATGATAATCAGAGTCTGCTGTGTGCTGATAAAATTTTAAATTAATATTAAAATAAGCTAACGATCCTCGTCTAAGTAAGATGGACAGGTCAAATGAGGTATCAAAAATACTCACATTTTATTCTCACCAAAATAAATACAGTCAATAACTAACCTTATCTCTAAAAGCATAGAGTCGTTTTTTATTTATCTCGAGATTAGAATAGGTTTATAATACCGTTGTTTCACAAAGGCATTTCTGCTAAGAGACTATAAAAATAGTGATTTTATGTCAGTTGACTGTAATAAATCTGTATCTATACTAATATAAAGAGAAACTTTGTATTTTTGTTTGTATTGAAATAACTCAAGAACTACTTGGCCGATTTCAAAAATTCTTCCACCGTTAGAAAGCTTCACTATCCCCGAGTAATATAGGCTATATTTTATTATTCCACGCGGACGAAGTCGCGAACACCAGCTAGTATTACATAAACTACGTAAAATAGTAAAATTGTCTTTACGTGTGAAGGCTACAAATCGTTGACCTAAAATCAATAATTCTACTGCCGATTCGTAAACATATTCATGTCTCTTTTTTATTGAAGTGAATGAAAGGGATGACCTTATGTTTTAGTACAAATGTTTTCCAGTTGATAAATAGAATTTTCAATGTTGGCAACGATAACTCTTTCTCTATCACACCTCTCTTATTTATTGCATACCTCTCACTTCTTATTTAATTAATAAACAGATGATTTTATAAGTCAGATATATAAAGAAATCACTTATTCGTTAACCGGCTACAGACGTTCAGTTTTTTAACTGTACAGTTTTAACTGCACAGTCGAAATGTACACTTCTCAGTGCCCACACACATCAGTTTTAACTGCGCAGTCGAACTGTACAGTAAAAACTGAACGTCTGTAGCCGGTTTTACTTACATGTAACTTGAAATTCAAGTTATCTTGTTCAGGAGGTCGTTAAGTACACGCACGTACCGGACGTGCTTAGTAGCTTAGAGGAAAATGGCAGGAAAACCATTCCCAGACTATTATAGGATCTACGTTTGTACGACGAAGAAAAATATAGCCCATCCCATTTAAAACTCTTTGGATCTTACCTTTATTTTCTTTTTTAAAAGTATTTTTAAAAGCTTACTTTTTTTATTGTGCAAAAGATAAGTGAGATTCAAAAACAAAATGGAAAGTACTGTGAATTACCACTTTTTTTTTACTTCACTTTTTTCAACATAAAGAGAGAAATGACTATTATTTTGTATTTTATTTAAATACTATCCTTGGTGTCTTTGACGTTAACAACTTTTTATTTATATATTTTTGTATTAACAATAACCCTAACACTGTAGACAAGACAAAAATAATAATTTGATAAATTCTTTTACTGACGGAAAGCTCTATCCTGGGTGACAGAGACTATATATTT
>QDHC01001326.1:0-22833 GCA_013186455.1 Papilio dardanus tibullus
TCTGAGCAAATCAATTTCATTGTTAGAAACAAAACGTCGACCTTCACTATAAGTGCTTAGTGAAGGTAATATATTTACTTACACGATATCTATTGTATAAGCACTTATTTTATCACTCCTTACTTTTTTAGATTTGCTTCTTTCCATCGAATTTCTTTAAAAATAACCATGTTAACGGTTGGAAAAAATTGGAAACGTTCTCCTTAGGTCGAGGCAGGAGAGGTTTAGATTGTCGCGGACGACACATAGTGCCCGCGACTCCGCCATAATACGTGTGAGGGCCATCAGGTTTTAGTGGGCCGGCGAGTCTCACACTGCCTACTCCACTGCACAGCCCGACGTAGGGGTGCATAAATGCATTTCCTGACGTTTAAAAAAAAACAAAAGGAGAGGTTTAATTGAGCACCTGAGGCGAGCCAGCTGCAGGTCGTGCCGCTGGCGATCCTGCAACTCGGCCAGTCGGCGGCCCAGCGCCAGCACCCCGCTGCTGAAGTTGCCGTGCGCCGTGAACTTGCAGCGGAAGTCCTCGGGCGGGCCGCACGCGAACAGGTAGCAACTGCCCGGACTCTGCGCACACAAGGGTCAGTACAAACTTACAAATATACCTAAGTACATTACATTGGTACGCTATCAGCGTATAAACACAAATGTCGAAAGAATATTATTTTCAGAGATTTTAAAGTGTAATATATAGTTTATTTATTTCTTCAATTTTATAAACTCAAGTCATTTCTAACAATTTTAACTTCTAAACGCCGCACCAGATTCAAAATTATTCGAAACCAGATAAGTTTTCGTGGACCCCCGATGGGTCTTCCGTGGAGCCCCGAATATGTATCCAGTGTTCGCAGACCCCCGCCGGGTCCCTCGTGGACGCTTAGGGGTCCACCTGGACCACTTTGGCCATCACCGGGTTAGAGTATGGTTTTCACTGTTGGATTGTAATAAACGCAACTTAACATTTGCGGTAAATTTATTGCAATTATGTTGTTGCCACCATTTCCGGTGGACGAAATGGAAGGATTTTGCACAATAACGAATAGATATAGTTGCCAATTAGACTAGTTCCTAATTAATAGAATTCGTAGCAATGGCAGTGTACTTGGATTCCTGACAAGTAAAATGATAAGATCTCTTGCAGATGTTTTGTTTTACACATCTATCCAGCACAGTGAGTGACGCATACATATACATATTAGGTTTATGTATGTAGATAGCTTTCTGCAGGCACTACACATGCGACCCTGAACGTCTCTGTTGCCACTGTCATGACCCGACTGTAACCACATACTCAACAAACACATAGTTCGCGAGTCTGCAACGAGCGCTACAGAGCGGCTCCCTGCGGGCCGACGATCGTCAGTTATTGCCGCAGTCGCGACACAATAGTATGTTATATCGATCGGAGCGAGTGAGCGTGTGCCCTCGCCATCACCGACCTTCTCTTCGAACACGAACACGTCGCATGCGTCGGTCTCGCAACAGAGCCGCAGGCACTCGGCGCGCGAGCCCACGTCCAGCTCGGCGAGGTAGCGCGCGCCCATCTCGCGCGACTCCTCCGTGCGTATGATCTTGTCGCGTTGCACGTCGAAGCGCGCCGAGCACGCGGCCGGGTCCAGCTCGCGCGCGCGCGCCACCGCAACCAGCAGCGCGGCCCACCACGAGCACGCGCGCATGCCGCCGCTCGCTCGCACTGCACTCGCCAGCTCGCCACGACCGCGCGCCTCGGGGCTCGCAGCGGACTGCCCCTGCCCGCGCCCGCTCGATAGCAGGGCTCGACCGCGAGCATGCGCGTCGTCCACGGTCGCCCCTCGCGAAATCGACGGCCAGCCAGACTTTCCACTGTGCTGCTATCCGCGCATATGCAATTAAATATCACTGTAAAGGAAGGAACTCGAGTGAATCCTAGGATTTACGCTTAAAACATCTAATAATGGTATATTTTCAATTGTCTAATTCGAAACTTATAGCATATTTATAGGAGAATGCTCGCAATGCCCTCTGTATGACTTGTAAGTAGGTCCCTGCTGCAGATAGGTGTAATATTTCCTCGTGTTTCAAACAATAATTTTAAAGTTTTTTAAATTACTTTTATCTATACTAATATTATAAAAAGAGAACTTTGTATTTTTGAATTTTTGTATTTTTGTTTGTATTGAAATAACTCAAAATCTAGTGAACCGATTTCGATATTTCTTTCACTATTAGAAAGCTACATTATTTGTGTATAACATAGGCTATAATTTATTTCTAGAAAAGTTTAGGAGAATAATTGTATAATAAATGGGTTTGCAGTGGAACTGTGGGCGACCGCCCAGTTCTAACTGTTTCACTAGGCGTCTATAGCCGGCTTAACGTTCTCGTCTCTAGTTATTGAAGCCTCTTTGTTAAACATGTTTTAAGTGAATGTGAGATGAGAAGTTAATTACAAAACAAAGTCTGGAGATAGAAAACAAACTAATCAAATGTAAATGGTGCAACAGATTTATACTTATTTAAGTTTCGTTTCCGGTAGTTCTATTTTTTCTAACTTTTATACTGAACGTGATTGTAGTGCATGCTGCTGCAATACTGCATGGAAAAGGCCACGTACAGTGTTACCGGGGTCGTGCGTCGTGCCGGTAGCGATGTTTACGAGCGACCAGCCCAAAACATTTATGAAGGACATCTCTTCACCGGAATCGATGTGACTGGCTGACAGGTGCGCAGCAGAGAGGGCGGGNGTCCGGGCGCGTCCCCGCTGCCAGCCGCACCGTGCAGCGCCGAGCACGCCGCCGCTCGCAGCGCGCACGCCCGCCGGCACGAGCACATCGACGGCCGCACTCTACCTCCTCCATCTCCATCTCGATGTCTCTATTTTTTAAGTTCCGAAGTACCGTGAGTACACTCACTTGCATTTTTTCGTTACCGTTTTGGAAATCTTGTGCCCAGCTGCCTATTGGGCAAAAGACAGGGTTACGTGACACTTACTTAAAACCCCTCGGTGGCCATCCCGGAGTGTCCCGGTGTCTCCAACGGACTCACAACTACATACATTCCTACCAAGACGTATAATCTGCTGTTGAGCCGACACGACACAAGCCCGTCCGCCTCGCTTCTCGTCACATCGTTGGCACCTTGCACATAATTAATTTGCAAATATTGCACTCTTTTAATACTTACAGAAGAAAAAAAGATCATAAATGTAAAGAAGTGACACTACGAAACAGGCTGCTTTGCCGACTCGCTTCTCACGCCTCCGTACAGCTTTGTTCGGACTAGGACAGTATTTTAGTGAAGTAGCAAGTATTTTAGTAAAAAACGTGTGCGAACAGCAAAATTTTAGTCGAGCAGGGGTGTAGCAGTTGTTCGCGCCAGATTGTATTTTAGTAGAGTAGCGCGTAAAACGTGTGCGAACAGCAACATTTTAGTCGAGTAGGCTATAAAAACGCTAGAATTCGTATTTTGTAGTGTTTTCGTTTCGGTTCTGGTAATGTATTTTCTCAAACAAATTAATTGGGTACACAAACAATATCGTTTCAGCGCCATCTTTGGGTAAACGGAGTGAGCTCGATCGCCGCGCGGGAATTACAATTTAACATAAAATATTACCAATTTTGTTTTAATTTTTAAATTGTTTGAAATTTTTAAAGTTTGAAATTCGAGACTTTTAGGGAAACACATAGACATTTATGTGAACACATAGGCTACTCAGTAAGATTTCTATAAACCGCGAGCGAGAGCTAATTCTACATGTTCATTCTCCAAAACATCACGCTCTTGCGTACAGTGCAGTACTGCAACAACTATACGAATGAGTTGGTTTTGGAGTGGGGATCGGACTAGGGATGGTGAGTCGTTATCGCTTTTCGCGTCAACGAAACGAAACGTTTAATTTGCTTTTGCCAACTTGTTGAAAGACTAGTTATTTTTGTTAACAAGTTAAGCATATATTCAACAAAGAAAGACCAAAGACCAGCGGCGAAAAAAAAACCGACCAGTGACTTCCTGTGTAGATATACGTTGAATTTAATTATTTGAAGGAAAAACAGTCAACGGTTGTTTTAACTTTGTCGTTGTACAACGCCCATCCCTATTTAGGTTACTTGCTACTTGCTACTCTACTAAAATACTCAGACAGTGCGAACTAGGCATACGCGATGTTCTTTGTCTGGTCCGGTTTCTGGACTAAATGTAACGTATCCTATGGGATTGTGGCGCTCCAAGCAAGTTTTGGGTGAACTAATACCAAAAGAGATGATATTATTGGTTTATAATATAGCTATGACGTATGCATATGGATTTTTTATCCCCGAGAATACAACATATTTCATTCAGTGATGGTCAGGATGAGAATTTGTCTATATCACGTCTTATGATAATACCTACAAGAAACATAGCTATATAAATATGTGTTCTTTTCACTGAACTTGTGCTATCAAATAGCGACATAAGCAGAGCAGACAGATTCCTATCCTAGGTGCAAAATATTGTGATGATTTCACCCATCTTATCTGTATTCTAAATTCCTAGTTTAGGCGCTAAAGGCGTTCAAAGTTTATAAATGTTCATCATCGTCTCTACCAGTCTTAGCCCGCTTTAACATCTTCGCACGAATTGGCCGGCTCCCCCGGTGACATACCACAACCGCACAGAAGACAGGCATTAAATGGAGGCAATTCCGATGAGTGTGGTATTGGACACCCAATTTTAGTTCACTTTCCCTTTCTTACCTTATCATATAAGAAATTGATAGGAAGGGGAAGTGGATTTGGCGGGGAAGGGGACGCATAGGAAGAGGAATTATCCTCTTGCTGTGCGTCTCCTCTGTATCTCAGCTTATATTACATGTGGGTTTTGAATTTTTGGTAGTGCACTTGTATGTGACGAGCATGAGGCACGACGTAATTCGTGTTCGTACAATGGCCCGTTGCCCGTATCTACTGCCAGGTGTTACATTTTAAGCGACGATAGCTTAATGGTTTGGGGTACGGACTGCCGATCTCACGGTCGTGGGTTCGAATCCCGACATTCGACTATTGTCGTGGACCATATCCTAACACAAGCTTTTTGAAGCTTACTTGGAATGGTTGAAGGGAATATTAGTAAATTCACAAAAATCTACTAATATTTTTATTATAAAAAAATATCCGTAAAGCCTTGTTCGCACAAGAATAGTATTTTAGTCGAGTAGCAAATAACCGAACAAAGGATTATTAATTTACTCTACTGTTGCTGTTCGGAAACGTTTAAAATACCATACTCCAACGGCTGAGAGATTGCGGATATGACAGGTCGTGTTCGAACGAGCGACGTAACTTCAGACTGGCGGTCAATTTACGGCAGAATTTTAAATATCTGTTATTAACCTTAATAACGAGTTGTAACATTAAAAAAGTAATAATTATACCAACTTACAATAAACGTATTAATTTTGGCCTAAAATTATTAACGAACAAATATAAAAACAATAATTTTTAAAAGTCTAACCACATCAAACTACGCTGTTACAAGGTCATGTCAACTGTTTGTTTTTGTAGTGATGGACAAAATTAACGACAAACGTAGTTGAATATTTTTATAATCCTAATATAACCTGTCGGTCGGTATATTGTAAAATAAAAACTTATAATTTTATAATATACAATGGCAACCTAAAATAGCGTTGTGACGATTCATTTTGTGACTTTCACAAACGGTCGTCTCTTGTCGTCTTACGCGCATAGATTACGTTTAAAACGATGTATTTCATAATATGTTTACATTTTCCAGATAAAATATAGCATTTTTATTTTCTTTTCCATCATTACATTTAGGAATTACGATTTAATTTAATTCATTCATCAATAATTTTATTTACAATGTGTTTGAAAAATAATTCCTACAGAAACTAACAAAATAAGTAGCAGATACTAATTACTAGTTATTAATGTTATTTATATCACATCACTAGTCATGACGAATTGACATGTGTCATATCCGCAATCTCCCAGCGGCCGGACTATAGTCAACAAAGCGCGAGCGATAACGTTTTCGCCACTCTCGTGCTCCCGGCTAATGCGACGTCTCTCACTCGCGCGCACTGCACGCAGGCCCAGCCGGGTCGACTATCCAAAATTTTCCCTACTACCTACCCTTCTGCCTACCCTTCTGGGTTACAGGCGTGAGTTATATTGTTATTGTATCATTTAGTCATTAAAATACTGTCTAGTAAGTAGTCAAACGTCAAAATACAAGTAGCATTCCTACTAGGACCCTAGGGATGGCCGTTGATTCAACAAACTAGATAATTCAACCGTTGATCACTCGTCAATGATTAAACCGTTAACGGATTTTCATTCAACTAGTTAAATTCAACTTAAATTTATACTGGGCAATGGGCGTCTTTTTTTTTTTTTTGCTTTCGCACACAAGTAGATTTTTCTGTTTTAATACGGTCAAAATTTTATGTTATAAACTAAAAGTAATAAAATACAACTGAGGTAAAGTATCCAGTAGTTGAAAGTGACGAGGAAAATAAAATGCAAATAGCTACAGATAGAAATCGTGTTTAAAATAGACTTCTAGCTGCACCAGTATAAACTATCGCGAGGTTATGACAACATTACTTATCGCGCCATATTTATCGTTATTTTCTTGTGCCATTTTTAAGAAAGATTAATGTTGAAAAAAGTGAACATTAATTAAAATTACAAACAATAATAAATTATACAAATGAGGGTGCACGTCGAGTACTGATTCTTAAAATGACATAGATAGAGAAGTTGACATGTTGCTATTAACTTATGGATTTTTATGATATTGGGTAATATTGTATTATTTAAGTGAAATTTTGCTGTTTATAAATCCATCATCATCCTGCCCTTGTCCCTATGGAGGGTCGGCAGAGTATGTAATACTCCTCCATACTTCCCATCAGCCGTCCCTTAAAACTGAATTCACCCCCTTTTTCAGTATATCTTCTTTCACACAATCCATTCACACTTTCTTTGGCCTTTGCTGTTTATAAATTAAATTACTCTATTAGAACGTTTAAAATAACGTTAAAGTGAGTTGTAGTTGCAGGATAAGGGGACAACATGGTCAATGTTTATCTCTGACAAATGAAGCGATGAAATATATACATATATGTTTATTTAAGTTTTTTTCATCAAAACACAGTTACTGTGTCAACTACTGAAAATAAAAGTATGCCGACTTCAAAATATGTTTTTGTTCTCCAAGTGTCAACTACTGACATATTGCCATTATTTTATTAAATTAGTAAACCGTTGCAAGATGATTTCATACCACATCACGACATATTGATAAATGCATAAGCTGCCTTATTCGGAAAACAGAATTAGCGTTATTACTGTTGTACTTTGAACGTTTGGTACTGGTACATTCATAAATTTGGATTCCAAAATACAGACTAACTTATTCCGAAACGAAATTAGCGTTAATACTGTTAAGCCTTGTTCGCACCAGGATAGTATTTTAGTCGAGTAGCAAGTAGCATTTATCCGAACAAAGGGTTTACTACTGTACGGACTCGTTTAAGCCTAAACCTTTTTTTTTTTTATATATATATATGAGAAGGGGGCAAACGAGCAGCGGATCGCCTAAGTTAGGTAATCCGACGCCCACGGACACCTGCAACGCCAGAGGAACCGCAGATGTGTTGCCGGCCTTTAAGGGAGGAGTTAGTTACTAAACGTATCCGAACAGCAACATTTTAGTTGAGTAGATTAGTAAATCCTTTGTTTGGATACTTGCTACTCGACTAAAATACTATCCTGGTGCGTACAAGGCGTTCTAAGTGATTTTGTAGCAATGTTTAATTAAATATAAATGAGTTTTATTGATCATCTGCTCTAGATAACATAACTGTAGCTTTTTAATGTGAAATATTATTAATTTTCTATTTTTACTGAATGTATGATTAATTATTTGACAAAATTAACTATTTTTGCAACTAGTTGATCATACCAAATTAACCGTTTCGTTTCGTTGACGGAAAAACCGTCGACGACCCATGCCTAGTACCTACCTATAAGTAGCTATGCGAATTGTTCATTTCTTATCTTTTATATGGGAACTTCATATTTCCTAGGATTTCAAATTTATTTGGAAACAAATAAACAAAGTTGATTGTTGTTTTGGCGTCAGCAAACGAACTCTACTATAATTATAGTAGTTTTTACAGGCGCGTGCCGCGCGGGCTGTCGGCCGCCAGCAGTCTCGTCTCGAGTCGCGAGTCTCGACCTCGAAGTCAAACACGATCAACATTCGAAGTCTCGAACTGTTTCAGTCGTCGGCCGCGCGCCTATTGAGTGAGACGTGCACGGTTGGCAGCGAGAGCGTAGTGACGTTTTCGGCCGCGCTCTTTTAGTGGAACAAGGAGACAGAATTGCGGTGTGTATTGTGAGAAGAAAACAGCGAACCACACTTTGCTGTACTCGCACCCGGGGTCGCTGACCGTGACAACATCTCGGTAGGTCTCGAATGCCTCGATCCGGGGCCGCTGTTTATGAACGATCCGCTCATTCGAGGCCGTAATTACCTCGTAACCGCCCCGATGAAGCAAGAATGGCTTCCGGAACGTGGCACCGATGCCTCGTGATTCCGTGTCGCGGTCGATGGCGCGGACGGCGGCTTAGTCAAGGATAATAATAAATAAATAAGGTCGCGGGGCGCGACGCGGCGTTGCGCTCTCGGCCGGCGCGCCCCGCACCCCGCCGCCGCCGCCGGCGGCGATAGCGCATCGCATGTCGCCGCTAATCAATGACGCAGCACGCAGCCGCCAGCCGCCAGCCGCCAGCCGCCGGCCGCCGGCAACCGGCAGCCAGGCCAGCTGCCGCTGGTACACACTTCGTAGTCGATGTCGATGTGCTGCCGGCGCCTATTAAACTATGTCAATATTCGTTCTTTGTTTCGTGGCTATAGAAAAATCAAAATCGTAACAGAGTAAAAAATGGGAAAATATAAAACAAACACCAAAAAAAAACACGTAACACCAACTTGCTTTACCCAAAATAATGAGAACAATAAAATAAAACTGCACCAAACATATGATACCCTAAATAACAGTTCATCTACCTATTTAAATCTTGCTTCCTTGAGAAAAAAAAATCCACACGGAAATTAATAAATTACCACCTAATTTCAATGATCAAAATTTGGACGTAATTTTTGTACCCAAATATATCACAAATTTCGCCTAAAAATGTATGCATATAACCAAATAAAGTATAATGATGCCAAATTAGGTAGTTTGGGAAAATATAAAACGACCACCAAAATTAAAATACGTAACACCAAATTGATTTACCGCATACAAATATAATAAGAACAATAAAAATAAAACTGTACCAAACATATGATACCCTAAATTACAATTCATCAACCTATTTAAATTACGCTTCCTTGAGAAAAAAATATTTTCACACCAAAATTCATAAATTACCACCTAATATCAACTTCCAAATTTTTGTGCTTTTATATCCAAATATATTGCTAAGTAAATCTAAAAATGTATGCACATAACCAAATAATCTATAATTATACCAAATTATATTGTATTATATTTTATCCGTCCGGCACTGCAGGGCACGGACGCACTCGCTGCGCTGCTCTTTGTTATTCGCGAGCTGTAACGTTGCGTTTGTTTGTTGACTGAAGTACTTTTAAAGTTAAAAATAGACAGATCTCACTAACATACAAGTTTTTATATTTACATTACTCATTATAAAGATTATTTTAGATCGTTTAATTTAAATTAAAAACCACGTACCAACTGCATAGGTTAGGCTAGGTTTAGAACATATTGTATAATATAAAAAAAACAAACAGGTAGGTTAATTAATCGATCAATCGAATTCCAATAAACTACAAACTAAGATTCATAAAAAATAATGATGTACGTCTTTTCAGATCCTATATTCGTATACGTTTAATCCATATATGTGTTACGCTAAAGGTAATTAGTAGAATATTATTCATAATTTCTAGCCATTACTGATAATTAGCAAAATGAGAGCTAAAAGTAATCAATTAGTCACATTTAACGGTGATTAAGTAATAATACTGCAACATTGTTACCGATAAAAATAATAAACTACAACAAAAAACAAACTGTATGGGATAAGTTAAGTTTAGAACAATTTAAATTAAATCAAAAACTAGGTTATGTTAGGTCCAACAATTTTAATAACATTAAAAGCACAACTATAAGCGAAAGTAAAAGAGGAAAATGATTTTTTTCTTTAAAATTAGTTCAGACCCCAAAAATATGTTTGAAACTGAGAACATTTTCTATTATTTAAAATTAACAAGATTGGTTATCTGATCTAACATTCGTTGCCCGCTCGGCGTGAAACTCCCGTTATGTTACTCCCACATACATCAGCTAAAATAGATACTAAAATAATAAAATAAGTGAACAATGATTTAAATTGGATATAGTTTACTATTTTAGTCCAAAAATATATAAAACATTTAAATGAAATTTTGCATTAAATTGAGGTGAGAAATTAGGTGCAACTTTATTATTTTTGATGGCAAAGTGATTTTTTTGGGGTTATTTTTTCTATTTTGATTGACACACTACAAATATTTATGTGGTAATTTTTATATAAAATGTGGATCGAATTTTGGTGATAATTTACTTTTTTTTTGCTGATAATGAATATTTATTTTGGAGATCAAATAATTTATTTTTGGTCATCGATTAATTACAAGCCAATTAGTTTTATATCCGGCATTATCACCCGTCACCGCAGAGCACGGACGCACGCTGTGACGTCGCACTTGCCTGTTGACTTAAGTGCTTCTCTAAAGAAAAAACTTATGCAGATCCCACTGTTATAGAAGTTTATAGTGTACCTACTACTTCGTGTTTACATTACTTATTGTGAACATTTTTGAGATCGTTTTATTTAAATAAAAAACCGCTTACAAACTGCGTAGGTTAGGTTTGGTTTAGAACATGTTAAATAATATCAAAAACAATAAGAGTAGGTCAAATTAAGAAACTAACAAGCGAATTGTAATAAACTACAAACTAAACTTCATTAAAAAAATAAAGATGTACGTTTTCTCAGATCCTTTGTTCGTATACGTTTAATCCAAATACGAATAACATTGGAAATTTGACCGTATATTTGTTCGTATATGTTAGTTCCACACACGTCAGCACCATCATCATCATCACAATCACAGTAGAGAAGAAATAAAAACTAATTATTTCGATTAAATTCTGTCTAGTTGGTGGTGGTGATGCTCATGATGGTTTAAATGAAACTCATAATTGTTATTTTATTTCAGTAAAGTCAAGAAATAAAGTACCCCAGGGGGTCCACTTATTATGACTTTACTACCTGTTTCACTCCGACTTATCAATAGTATCTAACGCGCTCGTACCCCAACACGTGTAAATAAAGGTAATTATACACGAATCTGTAACTTAAAACTTGTTTAAACACTTAGTAAAGTTCTTTGAAACAATGCAAAATAATCCTTTTCAGTACTTGAAAAAAATATTAACAGGGTTCTTGCATGTTTCTACCATAACATTGTACCATTTTAGAATCTTGATGAGATGCGCCAACTTTTGTAACAACATGCTACGGTACCCTCCATACATTTTTATTCACGGCAGCATGACAAAGTTGATGAAAAGTTAAAATATTCGAAAATTTCGAGCAAACAGTTAAAGTAATTATTTTTTTGTACTTAAACTACAGATATTTAGGTCCCGTTTTCAACTGCAATTATTAGCTATGTTACTAAGCTACCCATTACAAATAAAAAAGCAGGGATATCTTTATAGCTCAAGAGACAGTGGCTAATTGAATGGGGTCGGGTATTAAAGAGCTATTAAATTCAAATAAGTTAACATAACTTTTAAACTAAAAGAGTTAGATTTTTTTATTAATTTTCCCTATGCAGGTACCGATCTGGTGATGCACTGGCACTGGCGTATCGTGAATTTTGGGACACTCTGTATAATATAATAAGTGATCAACAATTTAAATTGGTTATAGTTTACTATTTTAGTACAAAAATATGTAACATATTGAGTGAAATTTTGAATTAAATTGAGGTTACAAATTAGGTGTAACTTTATTAATTTTGGTGGCACAATCATCATTTACTTTATTTTGATAGTAATAAATATTTATTTTGGAGATGAAATCTATTATTTTTGACAAGCCATTTTTATGCGTTACAAAAACTGGGTAATTGACCGCAATCGGAGAGGCGGCAGACCTCACTTTTATCCACATTAGGTGTTAGTTAGAGTTGCAATAAATATTACTGCAGTTTACTTACATTCACAAAGCTGATTTTAACATATGAAGCTCGGGGGGCTATGACAATACTCCCTACAATCAGTCAAACGCTTCGGATGGGGCAAACTGTGCTAAGTTTCTATGATAATGGGTATTATATTATTCCAATCTTATCTATCTAATTTGTCTTCAGCCTCCGGGGCTTCAGATCTTTCTTATTTTTGAGAGGAGGCAAAAATTTTAAAAATCCTATCTTTATTTACTCTTACTGTAATAATTTCAGCTGATGTCTGATGTACTGTTGCTTATTCAATGGTGAAAGAGAGGTAAATGATGAGCTGTCGATTCGTCTACGAAATGAGAGTTTTGCTGCCTCGTGAACTTGCAGCGCGGAGCATGCCCCCCGTGCAACCCCCGCTTGCCTCTTCTAGGTCTAGGGCTGTCTATCTGACCATCCAACGTGGTTTGCGCAGAGCCGCAGCGGCGCGGGCGGCGCCATGGAGTGTGGCGTGGCGGCGGCGGCGGGCGCGTACACGACGCGCGCGCAGCCCCCCGCGCTCTCGCCCACTGAGCGCTCGCCCGCCAGGGCCGGCCTGCACGTCAACTTCAGCGACAAGGGCGAGGTGAGTAAGATCAAGCAATGATGCAAAGATGCAGCAATGCCCCGACCGCAAGTGGCGGCTGGTTCGCGCAAGGCGGCGTCAGGTCAGACCCGAGGGCCAATAACGCGAAAGTAAACATATACAATAATAGTCAAATGTATGTTTCAGAACAAGCAGTTTACCTTGGTAAAACACTAGTCTTACACTTCCCTTACCCTTGGGCTTTATTAGACCGAGTTCGGGATAAAAACGGAGATTTTGCTTCGGCGTTAGGCTGTTTTTTGCGTGACATCCGTCTAATGAAGCCCTCGTATTATACATACATATACGGACGCGTCATAGCGAATTAGTGTTACCACGCCGTGAGGTGTACCGCGGAGCTGAGCAACAGTATTTTTGTTTCTTACACTCTTGAAGGTGTTTACATAGCGCCAGACCACTCCCCCCGAGTGCGAGCAGGCACCGTCGTATCGGTGGCTGCCGCGTCACCCTAGGGCAGAGCAGCTCGTATCGGTGTGTCGTCGTGCTCAAGCGGAACAGTACTGTTCTGACAATCAAAGTGCGTTCCATAGAAGCAATACTGAATTGTTAACCGCTCTGTTTGCTCTCTTGTGTTAGGTTAAAGCTGATCCTAGTACGATTCTATTGCGTTCTTACTTTGTAAATAGGATAAAATGTGTGTTATCTTTAATTAACAATAATATGTGTAAATACGAGTATGACACCAGTAGAATTGCATAGAGTACATGATAAAGGGACCGTCGGCGCAGGTGAAGGAGCGCCGCGAGAAGTTCCTGACGGCGAAATACGGCAGCCACCAGATGGCGCTGATCCGCAAGCGGCTCGCCGTCGAGATGTGGCTGTACGACGAGCTGCAGAAGCTGTACGAGACGGCGGTGAGTGGTGCGCGGCAGGGCGGGGCGGCGCGGCGCGGGCGGGGGACGCGGGCGCCTGTGACGCAGCGTGTGTGTGTTGCAGGAGGGCGCGGGCGCGGACGCGGGCGCGGGCGGCGCGCAGGAGGTCGAGGTGGACATCGACGAGCTGCTGGACATGGACAGCGACGAGCTGCGCAGGCGCCACCTCACGGTAACACCACATCGCTAAATAAAGTGTACGGAGCCACAGCTTCATAGAACGTCCAAAATTCAAATTTTGGTACCGATGACATGATAGGTTAAAACAAATTAAATGAACCATACGTAAAAGATTTTATCAATAAAAATAAGTGTAATTTAATAACAAACAAACAGTTTTAATTCGTTATATTTTTAAAGAAAAAACGTATACAAATATTTTTAGGCTGTTCCGGTGTCAAGTTATAGATCGGGATCCGAAAAGCAGCAGACTTCAGTTATATATGATTAGATAGGACTCGTATGAACTATCTGTGAATGGCCATTAGTTACCCTGTCCAGTTGGGCAGTTCCGCGCAATCACGCGCTAAAGTTGTAATGAATATTACTGAAGTTAACTTACATTCACAAAGCTGATTTTCACATATAATGCTCAAGGGACTATGACAATACTCCCTGCAAGCAGTCAGACACATTGTATGGGGCAAACGGCCTACCAGACACTTTAAATGTCCGCGCGGCTCATAGCGCTAATGCTTAAAAAGTCAACTTAACTTATTTTTAACCGCTTGTTTTTCACATATAATGCTCTGGAGACTATGATAATACCCCCTGCAAAGAGAAAGACACTTACAATAACTTCCAATACACCTGCATAGTCCGCGCGGCTCCTGAGCGCTGATGTGTCCGGGAGACCGTTTGCCCCATGCAAAATGTCTTTTTGCTTGCAGGGGGTATTACCATAGCTCTCGAGCTTCATATGTGAAAATCAGCTTTGTGAATGTAAGTTAACTTCAGTAATATTCACTACAACTTTAGCGCGTGATTGCGCGAAACTGCCCAACTGGACAGGATAACTAATGGCCATTCACAGATAGTTCATACGAGTCCTATCTAATCATATATAACTGAAGTCTGCTGCTTTTCGGATGCCGATTTACTACTCCCTATTACTCTAATACACTTTTTATATTTTTCGATTTTTAATAAATAAAATTGACAACAATCGTAAGCTTAAAAAAATATTATTTAAACTTGGAAGAAAGGGTCGTGCAAACACTATACAATCGACCGACGACACCCGCGTAAACCAGTTTGTCCAGTATCGCCGTGTAGAGAGGTCGCACGTGCGCCGCGCCGCGTGCCCACGTGTGCCGCGTGGCCACGTGTGCCGGGTCGCGCCGCGCCGCGTGCCACACGTGGCCACGTTTGTATGAAGCTGTATCTCTGTACACTCCACCTACTCATGTGGTAACACTTCATTGCCTCTGTATTCATATTTGCTGTTGCCTTTGCCTTCGTTAGCGTGTTAAAAAAAAGTTTACAATGTACAGTATTAATTTGTTTACATTGTGAACTTGCAGGTAAGAGATAACATTAATAGAAATATACCCTTCATGAGCTGTTGTCGTCACACGTGTTAGTGGCTTTTCACTTTATCAGGTACGAGGAGGTAGTTAGAGGGCAAGCGGAGGTCAGGATTAACAAGTTTAGTTGTAACTAAACGTTATAGGCAGTGATCATTCTTTAATTATAGTGTATTATAATAATACTTAAATATTTATAAAATATTTTTAACAAATAATAATAATTGTAGGTATATTAAACGCGTTTGAATTTATCGTACCGTTTGTTCGCAGACGCTTCTCGCGGACGCCCGGAAGCCACAAAAGGATGTCCACGTAAGTGTTGTGTTGCCCTCTGGCGCCGGCCCCGCGCATGCGCCCTGTCGCGGCGCGCGCCCGCTGTATTCCGGTGCTTGTGCAAAAATATTGCACCGGTTATTTTGGAGTTTTCCTGCTTTACTGTCAGCTCTTTCAGTTCTTTTCGTGTGACAGAAAAAATATATTATTCCTAAATACAAACACAATTCCGTTCATTTTCAGAAATTTATCAACGAATTGTTAGAGAAGGCGAAGACTTTGTAGATTACGAAAACAATTGAAGCAGCCGTCTGCTGGCTGGCCGGTGTCGGCGGGGTCGCGCGGCGGAGTGCATGCCTCTGCGACTCGCCGCGACCCAACCCGCCTCCGCCATCAACGCCGACGACTAGTTAATATGAATACATGTAGGTAAATATTAGTAAATATTATATGAATGAAGGCGCCGAACGAATGAAATGTCCATACACTAACGCTCCGATTAACCTCTTCGGTTAAAACGTAATGCTAGAGGTGAAGTCCCGGCCGCGCTCGCCAGAGAACAGAGGTCCCTGAAGGCGAGAAGCAATGTTGTCGCCTGTCGTGTTTCTTATTCTACTATTCTGATAATCAAAGAGATATTATACATAGAGGGAGCGCTCCATAGTAATTTGACGTTAAAATGCGTGCCACGAAAGAAATTATAAAAAAAGAAAAATCTTGCCAGTGTCATGAAAAAATTCCCAAGTTTGGGAAAATGTGTGTTTTTTGTCATTTTTAAAATAAACAATAGAATATACTAAAATATTCATTAAAATGTTAATTCTCGTTTTTCATTATTATTTTTTTAATTAAATCAATTGAAATCCAAACAATTTTTAACAAAGACTATTTTTGTTTTATGGTTGTGATAAATTTTCAATTAACGTTTTAAAAATGTCTCGATTAATTATAATATTAAACTTTAGTATATACATTCGGTCGACTTTGTATGTCGGCAGATTTAATCTAGAGGTAACCACTAGGGGAAATCTCCCTACGTGATACCTCCGGAGGTCAAAGAAAATGCCTTACTTTTAGGCTTCGAGTGTTCCATCTATAATATAATATATCTTTGCTTGCTATCTTTGATAATAATAACATTTTGTGCGCCGCCGATTGTGTTGGCAGCGAGTCACTCAATATTTTGTACGTACCGCATTAGTCTAAGAGCCTAGTCATTAGTCAACATTCTGCTGAATGATTAAAACTTTGTAATAAAATGTTTAATAGAATTGTCTTTTTTTCCCTTACACGTTGGTTAAGTACACGGCGCCAGGGCGGCTCAGCCGCACGGAACACAGCTCCGTCAAGTGCAAGTCTACATTACACCTATGTCACGCAAAAAACGGCCTTCCGCTGTCCGTTCCTACGCGTAGTCGATTTAATGAAGCTATAGGGTAACTGAAGCGAAAAATTCCTAAACCCATATTGGCAGGGGCGCGTTTTAACGCTCTCGCTGTAACGTCTCCGAACTGTGAGCGGCGAGTGGATGGAGCTGCGGCCGCGCTCGGCGGGAGCATTCGGTGTTCCTAAGTATTGACTACTGTTTGTTCGTAAGCCAACAAAATAATTACCACATAAATTGTACGATATGCTTTTGATTATTCATTTTTTCGGTATTTTTATGGCAAAATTTTATTACACAATAATAGAGAAACTGGCTTTAGGTGACATTTTGCCAACGTCGCGCCGCGACGTGCAACAATATGTTAAATGCAAATCGCCAAACCAGAAAAATTGCGCCCAAGCCTTCCTGTACCTGCATATGCTCCTTAGACAGGTTGCGCCGCACGCCATCTGACTTAAAACTAAATAGGGATGTGCCCGTCACATCAGATAGCAGCGAGGTCGTCCGGAGGACATTCTGTGGAGTTCCGACCACCTCTCTGCATCGTGAACAATCAAACTATGTATTTTATTATATAATTTTATTGGTATACATACATTTGTACAAATAATTACATGACTACGTTAAATAATACAAAAGGTCTATAGTAAACATATTTTGGAATATTTAGAGATAATGGAATAGAACGGGAGTGGGGCGAGGCTAGCCCTGCATGACGAGGTGCACGAAGTTCTCGTAGTTGACGTTGCCCTGCGAGTCCTCCTGGCCCTGCAGCAGCTGCTCCACCTGCCCACCATACGTTGAAACATGGATCAGTTTATTTATGTGCCCATTATTGAAATAAACATATTTTTACACTAAAGTCACTGTATGGAGGTGTCAATGAGAGCACGCCTCAATTGGTTAAAGCACAAAACATTAGACAGCTCTAGAGGCGGCGGCAGCGCGAGGTGTGGATACAACCTCGTCGTCGCTCAGTTTCTCCCCCAGCGTCGAGAGCAGGTGGCGCAGTTCTGCCGAGGAGATGAACCCGTTGCCATCCTTGTCGAAGTGGCGTAGGCCCTCAATAAAGTCAGCGGCCGTGTCCCCGCTGCGCGCCTTCGAAATGGCCTGTCCGCACACACACCACATTATAATTTAGCAATAATTTAAGTAGCATAGATGTAAAAAATCCACATTTGGGGAAGGCATGAGAAACATTCATTTAACAGCTCGAGTCATCCATCTTGTTGTAAAGTACTTTTTAATTGACACAAACAAGTTCTCTCTTATCTTAGTACATAATATACTTGTGTGGTGACAGTTTTCCACGGCTTTGCATTACACAAACATAAAAACAATGAACATACTTGATAAATAGGCAAGAAGACCTCGAAAGATATTCTCTCATCGGGCTTGAGGTGCAAGGTGCATTTCTTGACATCAGACTCGGTGGGGTTCTGGCCGAGCGCGCGCAACGCGTCCCCGATCTGCGCGACGTGGATCTTGCCGTCGCCGCGCGAGTCGAACAGCTGGAACGCTTCCTGGAACTCTGAAAGCACAAGCGCTTAGGCAATGGAACACTACCAAGTGCTGGACACAAGACACAACTGTACCTTCTACAGAAGTGAGATTGAGTTTAGTGGGGGGCTCGTACATGAACATGGTGGAGGAGCTCGGCGGACGCTCGGCGCGGCACTGCGCGGCGCGCCGCACGCCACTTCACAATTACTTTAAAATACAAACCATATAAGGTAACTAGGGCGCTTGCAAAAGTTGACGCTTTCGGTAGGAAGGTTGATTGACGTGAGTCACAGCCGCACTGCGCACCGCGACGCGACGTCGGCCTCGTCGCCCTGCTACCTCACGCACTCTACACTACTACTCATTATTTAAGTCGCTTCAAATACGCGTTTTCTTTGAGACTCGTAAATGTCATCAATAGCACATCATGCAAGTATACACACAATTTATATGCGATTATTCGTTACCATTTTTATTTCTTGTATGAGTATGACTCACCTGCTAACTGGTCCTCGGAATAGCCCGCCTAGAACAAAAACATTTTTTTATGATAATGTATTTTAATCATTTTATAGTTATCACAAAATTTTAAAATAGAACAAATACCATTGCTACTGTAAAAAAATTACAGTCTTACAAACAATAGAATTGAAAATAAAAATACACTTTGCGTCTGCCCCTGTCAAACTGTCAAACGTAACGACGTCAGGTCAACGTCAATGTCAATTGTTAACAAACCAAAAAACCAAAGAGTATATAAAAAAAAACCAACACTAATCACTGACTTCTATTAAATAGACTTGCTTTGCTTGACATACTTCACATAAACATGATGCGTTGTAGTGTTTTGGAGTGTAAAAGTGGCAGTGAAATATTCAAGGACATTGCATACTATAAGTTAGTATGCAAATTCCTTGGAAATATTCATGTTCTACATGTTTTGTCCCTTTCGGTGACGATTGGCTGGCTGGCGGTCTTATTTATTAATAGTCTAAGGTTTTACCCCACCATGTTTATGTGAAGTGACATTGCACAAATAGTTCACAATTTGTTTACAATAAGAATTGTTAACTTTTATATTTAAAAAATTGTAATAAAACGCTGACAAAAAAGGCATTTTTGTCATACTCAAGTGCTGCCATAAAAAAACCGGCACGCGGGGTGAAACAGAAGATAGCGCATTCTATCTCGTTCTTTTACAAGACATGGAAATAAGTCCTTCTTTGTGTGAATGAGACAAATATATCCAGCGGTCTATGTTTTCTCTGTCTACAGGTAAAACAGTCTTACGAAGCTGAAGCAAAATCACCGATTTATCGCGAACTCTTCTAAAACGACATCGTTTCTTATCGATGTTTTTTCTTTAGAAAATATACGTATTTATTATTACGTAATATATTTATTTCTCCTATTTCTTTAAAATGATTAATTATTTTTTTATCATATATATATGTACATAATTTACAAATTAAATGAAATACGTTAAAATATAAAAGAGTTATTTAAGAATAACTAAAACCATGTTTCTGAACGCAAGAAGCCATTGATCTTTTTCTTTATAAAAAAATTGCCTTGAATTTGCCGATTGAGCTCAATGGAATGATGGCGCGGTCGGGTTGGTCAGCGATTGGTGAACGAATTGTGGAAGGAAGGAAAAGGAAAATGGCTAAATGGTGCAGATGTCGTTAAAAGGTTAGTGAACAGCGTAAGTTATAATATTATTAAATGTAATTTTAACGTGTATATGAGAATGGTTTCTACAAGTACTTTAATCTCGATGTGCGCTTGCCGTTATCGGGTGGAAACTACACGGTGACGGCGATGTTCGGCATTTGCTTTGTTCGCCGAACTCCACGTGCCTTCCGCCATTTAGACATATTTTAGTGCTATTTCATGCGATATTTTATACATTTAGGTAATTTAACATAGAGATTGAGTTGCAGTGACGCAATTTTTCTTGGTTTTGTACAAATACCATCTTACAAATAATTGAGTGCTAAATACGAACGGCACCGAACTATTAGGACGGCGTGGTCGTGCAGTTAAAGAGCTAACAGTGCACATCGTTGCAGGAGGACCATGGCCGCCGGGGGAGAATTCGTCGAAGGATGGTTGGTGGCCCAAGTCCTCGGGGAAGGGTCTTACGGAGAGTGAGTGTTTCGCAGTTTATTTATCAGCCGGCGTCGCGTTCGTGCGAGTTGAGATTCGGGTGTGCTCGCCGGCCGCAAGCGGTGTGCACGTTGCGCTCTCTTCGCTCTCTTGATACCGCCTACGCGCCTCTCTTGATCTAAATGATAGACGTTAGCTCTCCTACACTCGAGGGCTGTCTTATTTTCCATTTACAAAGTAAGTTTTTTTCGTTTGTATACCATATGACAGCCAAAGCTAAAAAGTGTCTAAAGAGTTACCAAGTAATATATTACAGTGGAACACCTCTGCCCTCAGCTGACCTGCCTTTTATTTGTCTTAAGCGTAATGTTAGAAATACCCTTTCCCTTCCTAACTATATGAAGGAACTGGTGGGAAGAGGTGTCAATTATCTTTGTGGTTATCTCCAGAAGTGTAACTAGTTGCAAGTGCTAGGCTTACATATATTATTTGGTGAAGTGGTGGGCTCATTGTCCATATTTTTTTACTTCTACATCAGTATACAAGTAAAAAAATGTACCCTGAGGCTAATTGCAATAACTTTGTACATCAGGATGTAAACACTGTAGGGCATGGACCTCACTTACCATGGATAAGACCAAGAGTCTGTAAACATGGTGGAGTTGCACCGTGCAAGTGGTGGTGCCGGTGGCGCGAGGCTCAGCCTCTTGTCGATGCTGTCCGTGCTATCAATCTAATATTATTGCATTAGCTCTCTAACTTCTCTTATACTATTTCAATTCTTTCTATCCTCACAGTTATAATTTCAACTGAGTACGTATGAAAAAGCTGTATCGTCGCAAGTATAAAGGGTCACAGTCAAAATGGGCGTCAGACCGACAGTGTTAAAATATATTTTATGTGAAAGCTAATAACCAGTATTTAATTTTAGACTTTGACAACAATCAGCTAAACCACCGGAGAACAGACATATGACATATAGATTAATGCAACATATTTATTTTGTTATAGAATTTAAAACAATCGCTAAAACAACGGAGGAAGCACAACAAAAAGTTACAGAGTTAGGCCATAGAAAAAAACAGCCTATTGGTTGGTAAACCTGCCTGGCTTACCAATATGCCAGTACAGTTGAACAATAGTCCAAGTCTAATATAAGTAGTAAAACCACAAAAACATTGGACGGTGGTCACTGTCGTCTTCTTTAACTTCCCATTACCAGTCTCTGGTTGTAAAAATACCTTAAATTAAAAAAAGATATTTCCCCTTCTCTGCCAAATCAATTTCCCCTTCCTATCTTGTCTTTATAAAAAAGGGTGGGAAGAAACATGTCCAATATTAGGCCTCCGGGACGTACACGCTGCCTGCCTGCCTTGCGTGTGGCCACTCACTTCCCACTGTTAAGATAGTTGTGCCAACAATGTTTCACTTTTGTGGCTTTTAATATTATTGTTGGGTCAGCAGAGCACTAGACCTTCAGTGCACCCGTACAACATCTGTCAGATGTTTTACTTGACGATTGTTGTTATAGCAATAGAAAGTATTCATTTAAAATTAAGTATGGAAATAGTTTGCTTAATTTATCAAATAGATACAAAGATGTATCAGTTAAATAGCGAAGTGACAACTGTATGCTCTGAAACATTCTCTCCCTTACGAAAAGATCGTGATGAGTATATTTTTCTGGTCCTAAAGCTACTCTAAACCCACGTCTCCTTTGTATCGTATGCCGCAAGCTCGCGGCGCCGCCGCAGCCGCTGCGAGGCGGAACCGCCGCCGCCATCCTTGAAAGTTTAACCACCTCGCGCGGTCACTGTCGCCTCACGCTTTTTATGTGCCTCTACATTTTCGGCTCACGCTTGTGTTCTATAGCGTATCTATTGCAGCGCCATCCCCTCTACACAGCGCTCGCAATGAAACATATGTTTACATAATTTTTTGACAATTACATTCGTCGTGAATCGATCATCAAATTATTACTACTGATGTGAACTGTCTATTTTTTGGGAAATCCACAGCAAAAAGTTCACTTAAAAATACATATTATAAGAAATGGCGAGTAAAAGAAAAATAAAAATTGTTTTCCTTTTTATGCATAATTGTATAAAAAAAAATCCTGTTAGTCTACTCTAAAAATTGTTAGAAATAGAAATAAAATAAAATAATAAAGAGTGTGCGCGCGTGTGGTGTCGGGCGCAGGGTGCGGCTGCTGGTGCACGCGCGCTCTGGCGCCTGCGTGGCGCTGAAGGCGGTGCGCGGCGG
>QDHC01001339.1:13494-31841 GCA_013186455.1 Papilio dardanus tibullus
GCGGTCGCTTCGCTATTTCAGCGAATTAAGGTGGCCGCTTGCTCGTTTGCCACTTATTAATATAAAAAAAAATATATCAAATCCGTTTAGTAGTATTTGTCATGGAAGTGTGACAAAAAGATAATCACTTTATTTTAGTAGTATGTTATATGTCAAAGACTGTGCACAGATTAGCATATAAGGTAAACGCTCAGTATATCTAGCAGAGTCATTGCTCAGCCATTTATTTAACTGAAGCATCCCAGCTTTATAGTTAAATTATACAGTACGAGAGAAAACACTCCGCGGGTATTAAACACGAACATTTGCACTTGCCTTTGCTAAAGCATTTCCAGACTCGGTAATGCTGCATTCCTCTCTATAACTACGAGCATAAAAGAGTATTGTAACTATGGTATTTAGTTTTTAAATTTGTAATCTGTATTTTTTATATTATAAAGTGGCAAACGAGCAAAGCGAAGCGACTGCTGCCCATAGACAGCCGCAATTGCAAATGCACCTCCACCGTAGATTAAGGGTAGGCAACGCATCTGCATTTGCAGATGTCTATGGGCAGCGGTCGCTTCGCTATTTCAGCGAATGACGGTGGCCACTTGCTCGTTTGCAAATTTATTACTTAAAAAAGTACTTCAATAACCAAGTAATGTAATCAATTTGCATTTAAGTCAAATTAATTCAAGCTCTTGTAAGGATTACTTATGTATTTGTTGTAAAGTAAGAGCGGTATTAAATCTGTCATAGTGAATTGTTTATGTCTTCATTGTGCTCGTTTAACGCAATTATACGGAATATTTTGAGACGTTTTACGAGCGGCCGCTAGGGGGAGCTGCATGTTTGTGCCAACGTTGAGACATATGGGTTTCCACACATTTATATAAATTGTTATTTCTTTTCACGTCATATTTTGTTCTAAAAATATTACAAAATAAATTTGTAAATTGATCACATAAGTAAGAAACGAACGAAGTAAGAACTAAAGAAAAAAATCCACTATAAAATTAGCAACCATAGCTTGATCCGGTTGCTCGTTTGTTTTGTTTTGCTTAAATTAGTAATTAAAAGGTGAAGGTAAGGTGCTCAAGAAGAAATGCTTGCTCGACCATTTGTAAAAGCGGAATGAATTTCTCATCTATAAAACACATTAAAATTGGTAAGAATTCTATGCTCAAGGTATTACTTCATTAAACAGTGCTCGAAGCAAGAAGTAATTACTCGTTCATAAATACGTGGGTAAGGTTAGGGCACGTTACGAGTATGTCATGTAACAAGAAGAGCGGGAAGTACGAGTATGAATGTGGACACAGGGAGAGGCCTAGAAAGAGATGGAATGCGTGTAAGGTGATCATGTGAAGACTGAGATGACGGAACATAGATTAAAGAAGAGAACAAAGTCCTGCCTGATCCTACGGGGACAGCAAAAGAATAGGAAGATGTCCACTCCAGTACATTCTGTCTCTCTTTTATTGAAATAGAACGTATGTGTTTAAGTATCTAGTTTTTTTCGTTTACGTTGTAAAATATTGAACTGCGTTTTATTATTCAGTTGAAGTTTTCTTGTTTCTCAGGGAATACTTTATGTGAGATGTATTATTTACTCGTAACAAGGCAGTCTGTAATATTGTGAGTGCTGGCGTAAGCTCACTACAAAATATATGAAATGGGCTTTAAAACTTGATGAACAAAAGTGTAATTTGTTACAAATAAAACACTTTCATTGATTGTTTTAAAACTAATTTCTTTTATTTCGAAGTATTTTTAAATCTCTTTTTATGATAATTATCAGCACTTGTGGCGCCATCTATTTCGTGTCTATACAACACTATTAAATAAAACAATAACGCTTTTTATGCTTGAATCTTTAAAACTACGCAACGGATTTTGATGCGGTTTTAATAGATAGAGTGTTTCATCAGGAAGGCTTTCATGTATAATACATTCACAGTATAGTAGAGTAACACTGATAATTTAGAGGTTTTTTAATATGATGTCGTAAATTAACATATTTGTAGCGCTTACATTGCAAACGCTGCACTATTTACAATAGTATCGGTTTGCATCGATTTGCACAGGTGCGAAATCGGGACGGGTCGCTAGTTTAAAATAAAATATTTTATTTTATTTCGAAATATTTTTAAATCTCTTTTTATGGTAATTATCAGCACTTGTGGCGCCATCTATTTCGCGTTTAACTATAAACAGTTTAAAATATCGTTGTCTAATTTAAACGATATATTTATAAGTTTATATTTTACTAATTAACACTACTATTGAATTAATGAGAAAAAACTATATACGCGAGTGAATATTAGAGAAAAAAAATGGAATTTTCCCAGCACAGAGGTTATTTTCTGAAGTTCCTTATTCAATTTTCTCTTTATGGAATTCAATGCAACGCAGCGACGCTAGCGCTCGAGCGCTTCAGCTGACTCTTTTCTAGCGCTTTAATAATTAAATTCTTTCAGTTAATATTTTTCTAACTTGTGACACTGTTTTCAGTTTATTTTATTTGGTAAAGAAACAAAATTATTATGATTTATAGAAAATTCATTTTACACTAATTACTTAAATATCAGAGATTGCAAACATTTTCGACCTTTTTGTTGAACCCTTGAACCGCTAAATATTTATTTTTCAAGCGAAACTCGGGAACGCTTTAAGAGTAATTTGCTAAACATCGAATGCAATAGTTTACAAATTTCTATGTCTATCACACTATACCGTTTGACCATTATCCGCGCAATAACACTAAAAAGGCCAAAAAACTGTCCGCATTAGGAGATTAAAGCGTTGCTTTTATTTTTATGAGCCAAGGCTGACGCAATGGAGACGTATAGGATTGTAAATCAGGCTGTACACATAGTTATATTGCCTGCGAATCGCAGCCGACTGGAGCACCGGGATTTTACCTATTAAGGTAAAGCATACATCTGTTTTAACCAGACTATGTCATAAATGTAATGTTTTAGCGCGTATTTATATTATTTCTATGTCAGTGGATTTGTTTGTTTAGAAAAATAGTAGCAAATAGTGTTTATTAATTTAAAACGTTTTATACTTGTATAATAGTTTAATTCGATTTTAAATACAATCGAACTTGGCGAGAGTCCAAGGGACTACGATATTTATCTCCCTTATAGAGGTCTCTCTCTAATTCATGATAGTTAGTCGGGACCAGAGAATGACTTGTTTATAGAGATTTCTCGGTTATCCAGGTTTGAGTAATGTAAGTAAATTGAAATACCCTATACTTCATCCACCTTTCACTTTCCTCAAGTTAATAAAGCTAAGTGTAAGTAAGAGTTCTAAGTCAACAAGTATAAGTTAGGCAGTTGCGCCGCTCGCGCGCTGCGTGACGGAGCCTTTTATATTTTCCTTAACGATAATGTTACGTCGTAACATCGGGACAACGACGCCGAGCGCCGTTACAGGTATTATTTACTATTGTATATAAGGTATGCTTTTGTATTTCTACGCATTTTTATAGTATATGTACAAATTAGCGTAAAAATATAACTGGTATGCCGTACTAAAGGGTCCCGCTACACAACCTACCCTTAGACTACGAATACGCCGTAATAATGTAAAGATGAATATGGTACTTACCAATTTGATGTCTCGTTCACCGCCTGCAGGAACCTTGTTGCACTGTCGACTGTCGTTAGTTCACAAATAGTCTAAACGCGCCAGCGATACACTGCACATGTACTGCACTGCTTCCCGTACGTAATTTCAACTGCGTTTTTAACACTCCGAAGTGAAACCGAATACTATACGAAAAGCGACTTTGTACGCTGACCACGACTGTTTATTTCGCGAGCCCGACGAGCCCCGCGCCCTTCCCTAATGTTTTCTAATCTACCCGCTTCGTTGGTGATCATGACTATCTACCGTTCAGCTGTACCGAACAATAATGAACTACATAGAATTGTAATTTACTAAAGTATAATACAAAACATGGCATACTGTAAAACACCATCATAAATAAACTTTATTGAGCCGACGACGCGGAGGGCGACGACGGGGGGCGAGCACTGAATTACAGGTGATTTTCATTGATCGTTTATGGTTACAAGCACTTAAATTGTAAGTAAGATTAATACATCAGTAGGTATAGGTGAAAGCCTCCGGAACTCCCTGCCATTAAAGCGTAAATAGCTGTTTAATCTGGTAAAAACATTGCCATTGTAAAATGGACTTTATAGCTATGGGTTTAAGAGTGATTTTGAATTTGATTGTAATTTTTCAACACTTAATCCACGCTTGGTTTGTGCCCCGCGGCCATTAGCTTGACGTATGCGAGTCTGTTATGATCGCAACACGCATTAAACACCTTTCATTGTGTTTATTCAAGCGTAAGATTTATTTTTATATGTTTGTACAATACTTGTAAATAGTCGTGGATGTCAATTGATTATGTCAATAGTAACGAAGCTCATTTGATTAAGAATTCTGGAATTTAAAGAACTATTTTATACTATGTAGTGATTCATACTAAGGAATTAATTGTTCTAAGCAATCTATAAAAAAACACAAGTTACAAGACATTAAAACAATAAAACTAAGCAAAATTTACTTATACTACAACTTTGTAAGTATTAATCCCAATAAATCTCTTCCCCCAGTTCCAATAAACTATGAGAGTATTTTGGTGCGCGGCCAAGCGTCGCATCGGAAGACACATTACGCCTTTCCTCCGACGAAAATGACAATTTGTCATACGAATAATATTCCACAGAGACGGTTATGTCTTTCCTTATCAAATACTATTACGTCTCCGCTCAGCACTTTGCTTTAAGCACTCCTACAGGGACTTTATCTCGCAAACATAGATTAGAAACCACTTTCAAAACTTTTACAATCTTACAGAAAGTATTGTACAATATTAATATTGAAAGAGCAATAAATTATTGTCTAATTAATCAAATGCATTATAAAGTAAACTAAAATGAAATTATTTCAATTATATTTTAAAGTTCATAGATGGCGTTGTTACAAAATCAACTTTTTAATCTAAAGGAATTAATTCTTTAAATAAATAATAATTTAAATATTATTTTTATAGTGGTATCCTTTCAATTTGCTGATAGGTTTCTTATTTTTTTTTATTAATATGTAGCTATTACAGATTAAAAAAAATCCAAATATTTACTTGGAAATTATTTATTTGCTATGACCGTTTCGTTAAATGGCATAACTCACTGACTTAACTAATTTTATTAGATCCACATACTTTATTCTGGTATGTTAATTGTACAATTAGTGTAACAAAGGCATTGGGGCGGCGCGGCGGGGCAGCGGGGCGGGGGCACAATGGAACGTTTGGCCAACTAAAGCGATAAGCTTTGAGAAGCTGAACGTTTCTGTTACGGGAATTTACGCTATTTAAGCCATTACAGTGTTGAGATATAGGCAACAACAAAGCTATTAAACATACAATTATCTTAATAGATGCGACATTTTGGATGGACGTATGGATGGGTTTGTTAAAAGGGCTACTAGAGATTCATTCAGCCGTTCTGGTAGCCGAACTGTATGAAATTTTAACCAGATGTAGAAGACAGTCAAAGGCGCATGACGTTTTAAAGGTGAATACCGTACAACAGGAGCTCAGGCTGGTTGTTGAGCGCTATGACCCTCGTCTCAGGACATAGCAATTCTTTGGTTGCAGCCTTACCCAAATGTGGTCACAGAAGGAGGCTTGAAAGAGCTACTATTATGTAGAGATAGACCATTTAGGGATCATTTTGAATGAGGAGGTTCTTTGGTGAAGGAATAACTCTAATAAATGACTTGATCGTTCCGCACCTGCTTAAAGTTTTAAGACTGATTGTAGGTAAACCTATAAAAAAACTATGGTAGGACACATGAGCCTGTTAAGTTTTTTATCAATTCTATATTTTAATGGCAAAAAATACTTTAATCAGTCCGATGGCTGCACAAAGAAATGCCACATCGACCATAAACAAGCCTATTTAGCTCATTATAGTGAATGGTAGTTTGCCAAATGGGCTTGTTACATTGTTAAATGTGTTCCGTATAAATAGGCAGCTCTCTTGGCGCCTACAACGCCATCTATCAAAACAAACGTGCGATCAGTTTTCCTGCTTATTTCGCAAAGTATTTTTATTGCGAATTAAGAAAAATTATTGATATAGTTTGTTTGGTTGTTAAATGCTTCTAAAAGAATTGGGTTACACGCAGAAAAAACTTAGTAAGTAGCCTATTTGTTGCTTCTGGCTATAATCTACATGTTTTCAAATTGTCGAGATCCGTTCAGCTGTTCTGGAGATATCTTCTTACAAAGATCCATCTATCCGAACTTTTGCATCACTACATAGTATAAAACAAAGTCGGTTTCTCTGTCCCTATATCTATGTATGCTTAAATCTTTGAAACTACGCAACGGATTTTGATGCGGTTTTTTTTAACTGATAGATTGATTGAACAGGAAAGTTTATATGTATAACTAGCGACCCTACCCGGCTTCGGGTGCTGTTATTATAAGTATGACTGTTATATACAACGTTTAGTTTTTCTGTAGTGCATTTAGCATCAGCTATGCAATCGTGTGAAGCCGGGGTGGGTCACTAGTTTATAATATTAGTAAGAAGTAAGATTTGTATAAAAGAATCACGGAACTTAAAATTAATAGTGATTACTGTAAATATTGTAGAATATCAGCTTTACACTCGAGCAATTTTCTATCGACACTTATATGAAAACTAGCTATTGCTCGTGACTTCGTCCGCGTGGAATTAAAGAGTATAGCCTATGTGACTCGGGGATAATGTAGCTTTTTATGAGTGAAAGAATTTTTAAAATCGGCCGAGTAGTTCTTGAGTTATTTCAATACAGGCAAAATTACAAAGTTTCTCTCTTTATAATATTAGTATAGATATAGTCTGTTAATCCATCTCGGCTCTCCCACCGCTTACACAATTTGTTGTCGAGATGAGATCCCGTGCCAAGCAATCCGGACATAAATACCATATAAATAATTCTATGCGGGAACATGGTCTCAACTAATATCCATATTTTTGCGAATGTGGCGCCGCGCCGGGAGCCGCGCGAAACACCAATACTATAAGTACGGGGATTAGACGAGAGATAAATGTTCAACATAAAACCGAATGCTCTTGTTTTCTTCTATTCCCACTGAGATAACAATGTATTTAATTATTCGCTTGTTTTTATACTACCTTATGTTTCATCTCGATTATCAATAGATGGCGCTGTCTCAATTCGTGTGTATGTTTTTTTAGCTAATAACTTCGCTCCTGGTTGCCAGATTTTCATAGTTATTTCATTCGAAAGGTAGTGCGTGTCATTTGATCTCATTTTTTATTCTTCAGTAGTTTTTGAGTTAGTAATAATTTACTATTAAGTATTATAGTCTTGTAATATATTCAATTAATTTCAACTAATAGATTTTTTACTTTTATTAGTGAGACTTGTCAAATCCTTATTTTAAAAGTTAGTTACGGGTTAAAATAAAAATAATTTCATACTTTTTAATTAGGTAAGTTTTAATACAATAGATAAAAAAACATTATAGTATAAATATCTAAAGTTTCGTATGTAGGACGTTGTATTTATGTGACTTTTAATGTCAGTTTAAGCAGTGAAATAAACTCTGTTGCCGCTCGTTGCGCCGCGCTGCGGTTTGTTCCGGCACCGCCCCACCCACTGCACAATGACTCAAAGATATATTATACTATAGATGGAACATTCGAAACCGAAAAGTGAGGCATTTTCTTTGACCTCCGGAGGTCTCACGTAGGGAAATTACTCCTAGTGTTGACATTACATTTGCCGATATAAAAAGTCGACCGAATGTAACCTCTTTTCTCATATTTGAATTGTATTTCATAGTATTTACTAAAGTTTAATATTAAAATCAATCGTGACATTTTTAAAACGCTAATTAAAAAATGTATAACAACCATAAAACAAAAATAGTCTTTGTTAAAAATTGTTTGGATTTAAATTGTTTAAAATAAATAATAATAATGAAAAACGATAATTAACATTTTAATGAATGTTTTAGTTTATTCTATTATTTATTTTAAATAAAAAAAACATACATTTTTCAACACTTGGGAATTTTTTTCATGATACTGGCAAGATTTTTATTTTTTAATAATTTCTTTCTTGGCACACATTTTAACGTCAAATTAGTATGGAGCGCTCCCTCTATGTATAATATCTCCTTGACTTGACTATTTTACATTGCATTGCTATAAAAAACTTATTTGTTATGAACTTGGTCTGTGCTTAAACTACGAACTTTGTATGTACTTGGTTTAATATTTTTTGTATCTACAAAGTAACGTTTTGAGGCGTCTTCTCCGTACTTCTTTATCAGCCGACGTATCTGAATTCACCATTCTTCACTAAATCCTCTTTCACATAACCAATCCATACATTATTTGCCCTTCAATCTTATTACTTTTTTATATTAAAAAGTGGCAAACGAGCAAGCGGCCACCTTAATTCGCTGAAATAGCGAAGCGACCGTTGCCCATAGACATCTACATTTGCAGATGCGTTACCTACCCTTAATCTTCGGAGGAGACGCACAGCAAGAGGATAATTCCTCTCCCTATGTGTCCCCTCCCCCGGAAAATCCACTTCCTCTTCCCATCATTTCCTTATAGGAAAAGGATAGGAAGGGAAAGCGGTTTAAAAATTAGTCCTCTGACACCACACTCATCAGACGAAACACAGAATTGCTTCCAATTGACGCCTGTCTTCTGTGTGGTCGTGGTATGTCACCGGGCGAGCCGGACAATCCGTGCGAAGATCTTAAAGCGGGCTCTACCACTGTTAAAATTACTGTCTTGTTATATTCATCATTAATCTTCTTACCCTATGTCTTCATTAAACCGAGTTCGCATTATGAAGATTTTTCTTCGGCGTAAGTCGGTTTGCGTGACATCGGTCTAATAAAGCCGGAGCGTTACACATAAACAAATACAATTCAAACCAATTAATTGTAATTATAGTGTAATTAACAGAAACACAGGTGAACATACACCTTAATGATTGTAACTATCACATACTGATAGTTTGTACATGATTGATTACAATGAGAACAAACACACCACGACCGCTAATTACAAACACATCTTGTCACGTCTCCCTAATTAGTAATTACTAATTAAACTAATTAACTAATTACGTTTAATGTTGCTCATTTTGTTGACATTGACGAGTCCCAGTGATACCTAAACAAATTGAATTTATTTTATTCATCAAATTATTTGTACTTAAAAGTTGAATGTTTAATTAACCTTTACAATATTTAATTTGTATATTAGGATTCATAATATCCTAATCTAAACGAATCATAACATACATTAACAGTGGTAGAGCCCGCTTTAACATCTTCGTGCGAATTGGCTCGCCCGGTGAAATACCACGACCACACAGAAGACAGGCGTGAAATGGAAGAAATTTCGTGTTTCGTCTGTCGAGGGTGGTGCCGAAGGCCTAATTTTGGTCCACTTTTCCTTCCTATCTTTTTCTTATAAGGAAAATATGGGATGTGGATTTAGCGGGGGAGGGGACGCATAGAAAGAGGAATTATCCTTTTTCTTTGCGTCTCCTCCTCCGTAGATTAAGAGGAGGCAACGCATCTGCAATTGCAGATGTCTATGGGTAGCTGTCGCTTCGCTATTCGGAATTCAGGTGGCCACTTGCTCGTTTGCCACTTTATAATATAAAAGAAAATACATGGGCCACTTTGGGAGACACTGCCAAAGTGGTCCAGGATCCCCTGGAGGGTAAATGTAGCAGTAAATAAAAGGTTCACAAATTATGGCAATGATACACAGAAAGCAATTACATTTGGGGGTTCTACGTTTGTTCTACGTGAAAGTAAAGTTTGAGAACCTGTGTTTTACACAAACACATTTCCTTATTTCCATAGAGAGATAGTTGAAGAGTGTAGTTTGTAAGGAAATTGACATAAAGTCAATCTTGCTCGGGCCGTGTCGGAGCGACAATGGCGGGCCCCGTCCACCCACCTTGATCGATCACTGACGGCCTTTGTCAGCTAACTGTATAACGAGCGGCCTGATTGCTTACATTACCTTTACACTTGATAGATATACCTGTATTGTCACGTAACAGTGGGTTTCCACTGATGAAACATGTATAAAATATTGTCGAATCAGTTTTTTGAAAAAAGATAGGAATTGGAATGCTTCTAAGCAGTTATTAATCTAGATAACGCGGGTTGTTGCAGTTTATGTGTCTTTTTTATTTAATTTTTAACTAGCTGTCGCCTGCCACTCTATTTGCGCGGAATTAAAAAAAAAGCTTATAAGCCTAATTATTTTGAGAAATAGGAATAAAAAGCTTAGTTTTTATGTGGACTGTCAAAACGCTTGTACAGAAATAATGGAAGAGGTTTCTGTACGTTGTTGTACAAGTTGGTCAGTGGAAGTCGAGCGTTAAATCCTACTTCCGTTAAAGCAACAATAATTGAAGTGTATTGTGAATGGTTTAATTTTCATTAAGCAAGCGGCTTGTTTAATTTCCAAACGGACTAATTATGTTGTATTAACAAGTCTTTTGTTCTACCGCCATTGTTCACAATATTATTATTGCTTTATTTTGTTCTTCAAAGTTAGAGTACTTGATCTTTTAATAAATCGTATTTTCATTTCGAATTTTACAAAATATTTGTTTTTTTTTATTATATACGCAAACGAGCAAGCGGCCACCTAGATTCGCTGAAATAGCGAAGCGGCCGCTGCCTGTAGACATCTGCAATTGCAGATACGTTGCCTACCCTTAATCTACGGAGGAAGAGACGCACAGAAAGAGGACAATTCATCTTCCTATGCGTCTCTTCACCCGTCAAGCCCACTTCCCTTTCCTATCAGTTTTAAGAAAATGATAGGAATAGGAAAAATGGGAAATATTCTATTACGTTTAATAATAAACATTACACTTATTTCATTTTAACAAAGAAATTAAAAGTTAAAATACCTCATCACTGTCAATTATTCAATAGTTAAAGTGGGCCTAGTAAGCATCACTTTATACTCTCTTTTATATGAACTTGTTCAACTGATATTTCTACTCTGTGACAATTCAATCGACGCACTGCGCGCTAATCCTGTTTGCATCAATATGGAGTTATGAAAGCTTTGGTTTTCAATTGTTTGTGATTAGATCTGAACTAATAACTACATACTTGATTTTCGCAATATTATCACGTAGCATAAACTAGTTTTCAATTTATGATTATCAGCAAAGATATATTATACTGTAGATGGAACACTCGAAGCCTAAAAGTGAGGCATTTTCTTTGACCTCCGGAGGTCAAATGTAGGGAGATTTCCCTTAGTGTTAACCTCTAAATTACTTTTACCGACATAAAAAGTTGACTGAATATAAACTCTTTTCTCAAATTTAAATTTTATTTCATAGTATTTACTAATGTTTAATATTATAGTAAATCAAGACGTCTTTAAAACGCTAATTAAAAATGTATAACAACTATGAAACAAAAATTGTCTTTGTTAAAAATTGTTAGGATTTAAATTGTTTTAAATCAAATAATAATAATTAAAAACGATAATTCATTTGAATATGCATAAAATCGATAAATTAATCAATTACTAGTTAATTTCCTGAATCTGCTCTACCCTACGTAGTATGTACTATTCCTTACGTCTCTATACCGTCATACGTGGACTATTTTCCTTCTGCAGCTTCCTCTTTCACACCTAATAAAATAAAGAAGAAAGTGTTTGCATTTTGTATGTAATGAAATAACACAAAAACTACTTGGTCGATTTAAAATTTTATCACCATTAGAAAGCTACATTATCACCGAGTAACTTGGGCTATATTTTTTAATTCTATGCGGACGAAGTCGCGAGCAACAGCTATTTATTAAATACAGTAGAACCTGGATAACTGAGAGGCCAAGGAGCGCAATATTTGTCTCGCTTGTAGTGGTTTCTCGCTTGTGGAATGCAAATTGTATGACACCTCACTCTACCAAACCGGTTAATCAGAAACTACAAAAGTTCACAAAGGGAAGCATAGATAGAAAAAGTTAAAATCACCTTCATGTAAGTCGGGCAAAAATAAACTTTGTACTGAATTAATTTTAGTGTAGGGCAAACTCTGCGCACCGCGCTTCCAGTGGAGTAGACAGGGCATATGTAAATTTCATTAATTAGTCTACAAGCGCTCTCATTTCTACAGGATTTTTTGCACGTTTTGCTTGATATAACTAAAAATGGTGGCTCGCTTTCCAACATTGCAGCTTGAATTCTAAAAGATAATGTTACACTAGAGTTATTTACAGAGTAAAATTGGTCACGTTTAAAAAGATTTTTCAGCATAGATAATAAAATTACATCCAATTTTTCTAACCATATACCGCTTTTTTCCGAATCGAGAATCAGCGTTATTACTTTCTACGTTTGATACTGGTACATTCACAAAATGTATTTCAAAATACAGAACGTCCTTGTTCCTGGTACTTCTTATGATACATAATTTGGTCCAATGTGACCCCTGGTCTATCTTATTTAGTTCCGAGTGTCCTCCAGTATCGTATAATCGACCACTTATTGGACCTTTTTTTAAAAAAGTCAGGAAATGCATTCATGCACCTCTACGCCGGGCGTGCAATAGCGTAGGGAGTGTGGGACTCACCGGCCACAGAAGGTGACCGTAATACCCACTAAAACCTGACGGCCCTCACACGTATTACGGCGGGCCGCGGACACTATATTACGTCCGCGACACCACTTATTTGACCTCGTTTATTGCAGTACTTTTTTAATTTTTTTCGGAATAAGGTGGCTAATACTTATATTATAATTGTGAAAGTTTGGACGGATGGATGCTCCAAAACAGATTAATCTCTGACTTTCACAGATGTAGAACATAGCCTGGAAGCCAGATAGGCGGTTTAGGTTTTTTAATTTCGCGAGATCGGAGTCATAGGTAAAATATAGTGCTAAATAAATCTTACACCTGCTCGTAAATCATCAGGAAAAAACATTTAATAATATATTTCATATTTCTCAATAACATAAAGTTTCATATAAATAATTTAATATGTGTATATATTAAGATTGATGTGTTTCTTACCTAAAAGCTTTCTCTTCGTGTATTTTGTTTTACCCTAGAGATAGTGTTACATTATTTTTACATTAACAAACTTTTATACAATATTATTGCGAAATTGATTTGGGAGCAGGATATATTAAATATTGATAAATGCTCTCAATTTTCCCCTTTTTGATAAACTTACCTTTTAAGAAAGTATTTTTGTAACTAGTTATCGCACGTGACACCGTCCGTGCGGATTGAAAAAAAACCTAGCATGTAGCCAAGAGGGTTACCAAAAGTAAGTGCTACAAAGCGAACATCAAAAATTGAACTGACAATGACGTTTAATATCTCACATGTGAAAAGTACTTAGTTTTTCGAATGACATACATTTTTGTCGATTCCATCAGCGATATCGCCGATCGAAAGATACTTTGGGTGATCTCCCTGCTGTCTAGAGTTTGTTCTATAACTGTGCTAAGCATCTAGGTCCGTTCAGCTGTTCTGAAGATACCTTCAAAGATCCATCCAAACTTTGGCATTTATAATATTCGGAAACACAGACGCTGATAACTTGTTCTATTCCGTAGAGAGAAAAAGATACAGAAGTGGCAATAGCGTATACGGTTGAGGGACAAAACATGCCTTAGACTACGTCATACGTTGTGTGTGCATCACTTTACGGCTTTAAACCAATAACATTATGTCTCAAGCCTTTGCCTGGGACGTATGAAAAAATAGTTCACCGAAAGTACGCTTGGAGCGCCACAATACTATGTGATACGTCACTTTTATTTGGGCCTTATTTCAAGACCCAAACAAACAAAATCGCATACGGAGAAAGGGACCAAAGATCTATGTCATTGTCTTTGTCACGTTACGTATATTTCG
Source organism: Papilio dardanus tibullus (assembly GCA_013186455.1). Lineage (NCBI taxonomy): Eukaryota > Metazoa > Arthropoda > Insecta > Lepidoptera > Papilionidae > Papilio > Papilio dardanus. The sequence goes on from QDHC01001339.1 coordinate 27,472, forward strand.
TATAAATTTGTCACAGTCGCTATCAGTTTGACATATGTCATGTCCCATCAGCCTTTTTTAATCTATGTTCTATTCTTAAAGAGTCTAATGTCGTGAAATGAAACATGGCGATGTTTTGTTTCGCGTTGTCTCCGCAAATCGTTGCCGAGTAAATACTTTTATGAGATTTGCGCAATCGAGCGTAAATATACTTGCAAATAACTACGAGAAAACTATGAGCAGTTTAATGGGCGAAGTTAATGATAGTTAACTTTAGATTTGCCTTAGAAACGTTCAATGATGCGTTTTATGACGACGTTTTGCTAGGGACTTCGTCCGCGTAGAATTAAAAAATATGGCCTATGTTACTCAGTGGTAATGTAGCTTTTTAATGGGGAAAGAATTATCGAAATCGGCCTTGTAGTTTTAGAGTTATTTCAATACATACAAAAATACAAACCTTTCCTCTTTATAATATTAGTATAGACTAGCTGTTGCTAGCGACTTCGCCCGCGTGGAATAAAAAAATATCGCCTATGTGACTTGGGGATTATGTAGCTTTCTATGAGTGAAAGAATTTTTGAAATCGGCCCAGTAGTTCTTGAGTTATTTCAATAGATACAAAAATAGAAAAAATCGAAAATACAAAATTTCTCGCTTTATAATATTAGTATAGATATAGATTTGTTTTCAAATAAATACATTATTTATTATTGGGTTTTGGTTTAATCTATACTATAGAATATTTCTAGTCAAGTGATCAAAACAGATAATCTGCTCTCCGCTTTCACAACGTTCATATTTCAATGCTTTAACTCGGAACAAAACACTAATAATATAATGTATGGATAACAAAACATTACACACAAAATTAATGTAACACATTACATAAAATGTTATTGTTATTGTGAACATGTTTCAGATGTTTCTTTAACCAGAAATTAAACTAGCGTGTAACGAAGTTAATCGTCACACATTAGTTTTACNATTCGTGCGAAGATCTTAAAGCGGGCTCTACCACTGTCAGTAAAAATTACCTTCATGTAAGTCGGGCAAAAATAAACTTTGTACTGAATTAATATTAGTGTAGGGCAAACTCTGCGCACCGCGCTTGCAGTGGAGTAGACAGGGCATATGTAAATTTCATTAATTAGTCTACAAGCGCTCTCATTTCTGCAGGATTTTTTGCACGTTTTGCTTGATATAACTAAAAATGGTGGCTCGCTTTCCAACATTGCAGCTTGAATTCTAAAAGATAATGTTACACTAGAGTTATTTACAGAGTGAAATTGGTCACGTTTAAAAAGATTTTTCAACATAGATAATAAAATTACATCCAATTTTTCTAACCATATACCGCTAAATCGAGAATCAGCGTTATTACTTTCTACGTTTGATACTGGTACATTCAAAAAATGTATTTCAAAATACAGAACATCCTTGTTCCTGGTACTTCTTATGATACATAATTTGCTCCAATGAAACCCCTGGTCTATGTTATTTAGTTCCGAGTGTCCTCCAGTATAGTATAATCGACCATTTATTGGACCTCGTTCGCAGTAGTTTATACATTTTTTCGGAATAAGGTGGCTAATACTTATTGGTTATTATAATTTCTATCTTAAGTCTAGTACAAGTATTTTACAGTTAATTTAATTGTTTTAGTCTCGAGTGGGTTTTGAGCGGCTCCGTTGCGTCTTGATCTGTAGGGGCTCGCTTTCACACTGACGCGTAGGGGGCGCGTGCGTCGTTGCGCCGGGAGTTGATGGTGGTGGTAGCGCCCGGTGTGGCAACGCGTAGGATTCGATGCACGGTGTGGCACCGTCTGCAATATTATCGCGATTAAGCGCGAACACTTATATTATGAATGCGAAAGTTAGGATAGATGCATGCTCCAAAACAGGGTTTCGCTGGTTTCCACAGATGTAGAACATACTGTAAAGCAGCCTCAAAAAGTCTCCAAGCGGTATGGAGATTGTAATAAATAAAAAAAATGTATTAATGGCAAGAGTCGATTTATTGAAATAAGTCGCGCGAGGTCGTTATTTCGACATGACATCTCTAAAGCGCGATCTACAAATGATGCGTAGTGGCGCGGTTAGCCACCTAGCGGCGAAATTATGAAGTAACATTTAATAACATTAGACACATACTCTGGAAGACAGATAGGCTGTTTAGGTTTTTTAATTTCGCGAGATCGGAGTCACAGGCAAAATATAGTGCTAAATAAATCTTACACCTGCTCGTAAATCATCAGGAAAAAAAACATTTAATAATATATTTCATATTTCTCAATAACATAAAGTTTCATATAAATAATTAAATATGTGTATATATTAAGATTGATGTGTTTCTTACCTAAAAGCTTTAACTTCGTGAACTTTGTTTTACCCTAGAGATAGTGTTACATTATTTTTACATTAACAAACTTTTATACAATAATATTGCGAAATTGATTTGGGAGCAGGATATATTAAATATTGATAAATGCTCTCAATTTTCCCTTTTTGATAAACTTCCCTTTTAAGAAAGTATTTTTGTAACTAGTTATCGCACGTGACACCGTCCGTGCGGATTGAAAAAAACCTAGCAAGTAGTCAAGAGGGTTATCCAAAGTAAGTGCTACAAAGCGAACATCAAAAATGGAACTGACAATGACGTTTGATATCTCACACGTGAGAAGTACTTAATTTATCTAATGACATACATTTTTGTCGATTCCATCAGCGATATCGCCGATCGAAAGATACTTTAGGAGCCGTCCTATTCGTCTAGACTTTGTGCTATAATTGTGCAAAACATCTAGAGCCGTTCAGCTGTTCTGAAGATACCTTCAAAGATCCATCCATCCAAACTTTGGCATTTATAATATTCGGAAACACAGACGCTGGTAACTTGTTCTATTTCGTAGACATAGAAAGATATAGAAGTGGTAATAGCGTATACGGTTGAGGGACAAAACATGCCTTAGACTACGTCATACGTGGTGTGTGCATCACTTTACGGTTTTAAACCAATAACATCATGTCTCAAGTCTTTGCCTGGGACGTATGAAAAATTAGTTCACCGAAACTACGCTTGGAGCGCCACAATACTATGTGATACGTCATATTTATTTGGGTTTTATTTCAAGACCCAAACAAACAAAATCGCATACGGAGAAAAGAACCAAAGATCTATGTCATTGTCTTTGTCACGTTACCTATATTTCGTATAAATTTGTCACAGTCGCTATCAGTTTGTCATATGTCATGTCCAATCTGCCTTTTTTAATCTATGTTCTATTCTTAAAGAATCTAATGTTGTGAAATGAAACATGGCGATGTTTTGTTTCGCGTTGTCTCCGCAAATCGTTGCCGAGTGAATTCTTTTATGAGATTTGCGAAATCGAGCGTAAATATACTTGCAAATAACTACGATAAAACTAAGAGCAGTTTAATGGGCGAAGTTAATGATAGTTAACTTTAGATTTGCCTTAGAAACGTTCAATGGTGCGTTTTATGACGACGTTTTGCTCGCGACTTCGTCCGCGTAGAATTAAAAAATATAGCCTATGTTAGTGGTAATATAGCTTTTTAATGGGAAAAGAATTATCGAAATCGGCCCTGTAGTTTTAGAGTTATTTAAATACATACAAAAATACAAACCTTTCCTCTTTATAATATTAGTATAGACTAGCTGTTGCTCGCGACTTCGTCCGCGTGAAATAAATAAATATAGCCTAAGTGACTCGGGGATTATGTAGCTTTCTATGAGTGAAAGAATTATTGAAATTGGCCCGTAGATCATGAGTTATTTCAATAGATACAAAAATACAAAAAATCGAAAATACAAAATTTCTCGCTTTATAATATTAGTATAGATATAGATTTGTTTTCAGATAAATATATTATTTATTTATGGGTTTTGGTTTAATCTATACTATAGAATATTTCTAGTCAAGTGATCAAAACAGATAATCTGCTCTCCGCTTTCACAACGTTCATATTTCAATGCTTTAACTCGGAACAAAACACTAATAATATAATGTATGGATAACAAAACATTACACACAAAATTAATGTAACACATTACATAAAATGTTATTGTTATTGTAAGAATATGTTATTGTGAACATGTTTCAGATGTTTCTTTAACCAGAAACATAATAAATGAGTTTTCATGGCCTCAATCTTATTTTTTTATAATAAAACGGGCAAATGTGTAGCGTGAACAACACGGGGATCACCGACGTCAATGGAGATTTGCAATATCGGAGGAATCAGATACGTTGCCGGCCTTTGGGGATACGCTCGCTTCTTGAAGGACTCTGAGTCGTAGCGGTTTGGAAATACCGTCGAGGACAGACCATTCCACGGTGCGGCTGTGCGAGGCAGGAAGTGCCGCGAAAA
>QDHC01001339.1:32472-43330 GCA_013186455.1 Papilio dardanus tibullus
TTATTGTTTTATACTATGTAAGGATGAGTTTTCATGGGTTCAATCTTATTTTTTTTATAAGTAAACGGGCAAATGAGCAACGTGAACACCAAGGGGATCACCGACGCCAATGGAGATTTGCAATATCGGAGGAATCAGATACGTTGCCGGCCTTTGGGGATACGCTCGCTTCTGAAGGACCCTAAGTCGTAGCGGTTTGGAAATACCGCCGAGGACAGACCATTCCACAGTGCGGCTGTGCGTGGCAGGAAGAGCCGCGAAAACAGCACTGTAGAAGTGCCAGCCATTGAGTTGGTGCGGATGGAAACTGGCGGTCTGTCTCGTCGATCGATGACAGAACTCTACGACAGGGATTGTTCCAAACAATTCTCCAGGGATGTTTGTTAAGGTATCTTCAGAACGGCTCTTGATAAAATGGCACAGATATAAAGAACAGTCAGGAAAATCATAGATTATTAATTATTATTTTTTTAATTCCGTGCGAACAAAGTCTCTGGTGACAGCTATTGATTAATTCAGTAATTACATCATTAACACGCGCTTTTCATCTTATTAAGAGATAAAATATCTATCACATGTGTCGAGTATTGAAGAGTTTTCTCTCAGTACATTGAACATCAAAGAGAGGCGGGTGCGACGCGCCGCGGGGAGAGGCCGCACAAAGCCCGGCTCATCGTCTGATTGACGAGAACGAGGGGGATTCGTGTCTCTATGTGTTTTCTCAAAGACTAGAAATGGAGAAAATGTCTTTAATGAGAGACAAATTAGTTGAATCATGAAATAGAAAATAATACTAATGAATCATTTATTGAATAAAATAACATTTGTTATATAGCAATTTGGTTCGAGGCATCCTTTTAACCTTATTGTGGCAGGATGTCCCGTTTTCACATAACATTTACATATTTCTTTTTTTTCTTTTTTGTACAATATAACATAAATAATTATAAAATACTTTGTTGTTTAATACTAATTATGATTCTTGCTAGTAATAATTATAGTTATAGTTAACTTGCAAGTAGTGACCATAAATGTAGCAAGAATATGATTCTTTCTTATGAGAAAGGACATCAGAAAGTAGTACTAGTGAAGAAATAGGCTTTGAAACTTGTAACGTAACTATACTGAAGAAAACAAACTTATGAAAACACATTTTTATTTTAAATTATTTACCGAATTCAAGTCCACATATTTTATTTAATTTCTTTGCTAAATATTTCATTCATAAATCGATATTTTCAATTTGTATTCATATAATATTATTTTTTAAATAGGCATTAAGATCGAGTCGTGTTTATTCACAGTTTTAAATATTTATTATTTTTCATTTATAAAAACGTGTGATGTTTTCGCAGAGTAGCTTCGCGAACACTTTATGGTAATCCGCTGAAAGAAAATCTTTTAAAAGCGTTTTCAACGTTTATTTACATTTCTCTTTATAAACTGAGATTAATTTTAGCTTTCCTTTACAATTTTAATATAGATTTATGGTAAATATTATGGAAATATTGAAAGAATGGAATGGAACCTAAATCTTATATCTACTCGTATATCAGTACTAATATTATAAAGAGAAAACCTTTGTATTTTTGTATATAGTGAAATAACTCAAGAACTATTGGGCTGATTTCAAAAATTCTTCCACTATTAGAAAGCTACATTATTCCCGAATAACATAGGCTATAGTTTTAACTGCACGCGGACGAAGTCGCGAACAACAGCTAGTATACTATAAATACGAAAGTTTGGACAGTTGTATGTTTGTTTGAATATATCTCAAGAACGGCTCGACGGATCTTGGTGAAATACATTAAGTTTTATTTTAACTCCATACAAACGGAGTCGCTGGCGACTACCAGTCTCTGATTAAACACTTTTATTCTCCTTGCAGCAAAATATATACTTATGAACAAAGGGCGAAGGTACAAGCGGCCAATGTTTGTGACGTACATCAACTTTACGATAAAATGTTTATGAATTTTTTATGTAATATTCATAAGAAAATTTGTAAATTATTCAAATCGATTTACGCCTAGTCACGATCTTGCCGTAACGCGAGGAAATATCCCTCATTTTGTTTATAAAAATCATACGTTTATCCCAACGCACACAAATAACCTAAATTGATAAACAATGTGAGGCAAAATGTACTAAAATTGTAAAGAGGAAAAGTACTTATTATTGTATGTACTGAAATAACACAAAACTAAGTAAATATTGGGCCAATTTCAACATTTTTTTCACCTTCACGGCCGTCTGTTCAAACGTCACTCAAATACTTCGTTACGTAGGCGACGCTTAAAAGCTAACTGGCGTCAATATTATACTAGATCGCCGTAGGAGTTTAAGCGTAGACTTAACATGTAAGATGTTCTAACATACTTAGTGGTGTTTGATCATTATCAATGTCTGAATGTAATGTGCAGTGCAATCCAGTACAGTTGGTAAATTCATTTAGTCCAGCGAATTGGTCTAAAGTGATCCAGGTGAACCTACTGGTGAGCACCGACATCCAGGTAGGGGTAGTCGATGGCACAAGAGGGCACGAGTTGCAGGAGAATTGCAGCAGCTGGTTACATCGTTAGGAATCTACATAAAACGTATGGTAATTTTTGATCCATGTATCTCGTGGTGTAACTAGTAAACTAGTTACGTACTTAAATGCTCGTATGACGTAAGTCAAGAGAGCTCTGTAAAGCCTTGTGCGCACTAGGATAGTATTTTAGTCGCAGCAACAAACAAGTATTTACTCATCTATTCTATTAAAAAGTTGCTATTCGGACACGTTTAGTTACTAAATTATCCGAACAGTAGTAAATGCTTTGTTCGGATAAATGCTACTTGCTACTCGACTAGAATACTTTCCTGGTGCGAACAAGGCTTTACTGTTGCCAGCTAATGCTTTCCAGCGGCCGGTGGCTCGGTGGCGTGGCGCACGTAATGTCTTTGACAAATTGCAAACGCTCGCGGCGACATCGCGTCATTTTACCAAGAGCAAAAAAAAATGAGGAAAAGTGCTTCAACTCTCTTTTGCCTTTTCAGCTAAGTTTATCTGCGGACTGCGGTGAATACAAATTGCCTCTCAAGTTACGTGAAGTGAGTTTAATGTAATAGTTGCAACAACTTAAAATATGGCGAAGATAGGAAAGTGATTTAGGAAATCTCATAGAATAAATGAGAAAAACTCTATTCTTCCGCATATTGTAAACTTCGATATTTTTTCATATTCTTTAGAATTTGAAGCGTTGAATAATATTTGAAAATTGTAAAGAAAATCCAGTGCCGTGTGAATAAGTAAGCGAGCGAAGGTTCGCCGGCCACAAAGCCTTTCAACTTCACATAAAAGTAATACCCGTAGGATTTCACTTTGAAAATTGCGTTCTCCTTTATACAACAAATTAATATTTAAATACGGAGCTAGTACACGTTTACCTTCTACCTCTATTTAGGTTTATATTCGTACCTTTTTAGCTTTAAAACATGCTATTTTGTTATCCAAACAAACAACAGTTTTTTTATTTTAATTTAGTAACGCGTGTTCTAAATCTATACTAATTTTAAAGAGGAAATCTTTGTATTTTTGTATGTATTGAAATAACTCAAGAACTACTTGACTTATTTCAAAAATTCTTTCACCGTTAGAAAGCTACATTATCCCGGAGTAATATAAGCTATATTTTTTTTAATTCCACGCCACCAAAGTCGCAAAAAAAGTGTTATGATAAAATGAATGAAAAAAAATAATAAAATTGTGGTAAAGTTTTTCGAAAATTGACATTTGTGTCTCGTGAAAGGAGTAATGCGTCTTCGGTGGCGACGCTTGGCCGCGCACCAAAATACTCACATTCTTTATTGTACACAGAGAGCGCAATTTATCTATATTACTTCTTACAAATAGACATAGAACGAATTAACTATTCTCTGATAATTAAATTACAATTAATTAAAATACAATTTGGACATTTCTTATTTGTATTTAAGGTTAAAAAGGTTAAAGGTTTCGACCCATGATGGGCTCCATTTTCCGCAACTCCACGACTAGCGCGAATTTTGCGTGAATACACATATCTTTGAATTTCTTCGGAGATATGTGCAGGTTGCATCACGATGTTTTCCTTCAACGTAAGAGCGTCGGTAAATGTGTACATATGAAAATCGAAAAACACTTTGGTAGATGGCGGGATTAGAATTCGGGACCTACAGTTTACAAGTCAAGAGCTAAACCCCTGACCCACAGACGCTCTTTTATTTGTTTGTCGGCTGTTTAATTTTACGTCAAATCAGAGCTTACTTTTTAAAAAAAGTCTTTCTAAGCATCAGATCTAAGTTACCAATTCATTGTTTACAGCAAATATAATAGCCTTTACTTAGTATCAAAGTATACCTATAGATAAACAGTAAGCTGAAGTGAGGTTAAACAAAAGCCTCGCATCAATAATTGAAGAGGCTCGCGCGGATAACAAGACGCGGGTTTTGATTTACTGCGTCATTTGTCTCCATTGTGTCAGCCCTCGTGTCGTAAAAACAAATGTATCTAATCTCCTAATGTCGTCTTTCTGACCTTATTTTTTGTCATATCATATTTATTACATGACATTGTATACCTGGCAAACTCCAAATTAAAGACAATTCTCAAAAAAGTTAGACATGTGACCTACAAACTTTGGATGATAATTTGTTTCGTGTCCCGTCTATTAGATATGTTGAACATCTTTAATCTTTAATAATTGTTTATGATATTCACACGATTCACATTCACACGAGCGCTTTTTATCGCGCGCTAAAAAAGCGATGAAATAGAACAAATGCAATTCCATGTAGTCGCTTACATCGCGGCGCTTTTAAATTTTGAGCGCTCGGGTGAACGGCACAAGAGTTATTGTACAGCGATCGTATGAGCGAGGGCGTAAAAAAAGCGTTCGTGTGAAAGCAGGCTTACTTACTAATATTATACAAGCGAAAGTTTGGATGGATGTTTGCAGAAAGTATTTCCAGAACAACTCAACGGAGCTCCAAGTTTGCACAGATAGTGTGGAACACATAATCTGCTTACTAAGTTTATTTATTTTATTTAAATTCGATGCGGTTATAGTCATTGGCGACACCTAGCAAATTATGAAATGTAATATTTTATGAAAATACAAAAAGTAATGCGAGGACAAGAAAGTTGACAGTATTTTAATTAAACCGAGAAGATGCGTCCTCGGAGAAATAAGTACATAGATAATTTTTCTCTTTAGCCTTGTACGCACTAGGATAGCATTTTAGTCGAGTAATCTAACTATTCGAACAAAGGATTTACTAATCTATTCTACTAAAATGTCGCTATTCGGACACGTATAGTTACTAAATTACTAACCTAGTGCATGCGTTTAGGCTTAAACGAGTCCGAACAGATATATGTTTGGATATATGCTACTTGCTACTCGACTAAAATACTATCTCGCTGCGAACAAGGCTTTAGATTGTTAAAAATAACATTTTATTGGTTAAATATAAGTTTAACAAAATTTACCTTTAGGCACGGATTCGGAAAGTTTTATCTTCTGTAGACTAGATTGTTCCACTACCCTGTTAATAAATCAAATACCCTTCCACCGTGGCGCACGTAGAAGGCGCACAAAACTGGCAACAGCTGTCTTATTGTTTTCTACTAGTTTTAACATACTAAAATATAATATTTGTGATCATAACCGTGCCAAGATAAGATATGAAATAAAATATACATTATCTGTGCAATTTCGTAAGCGGCAAAGCGTGCCGACGTCCGAAATATGCAGTAACTTATTGTAACAATAAAAGAAACAAAAAAGGATTTCACTTCATAAAAGATTAACTACAACGAAACTCCAGAGCTAAAATACAGCTCGATTCGTCTAAAGAAAACCCTCGACAATTTAAAATCACAATCCAGGTCGCGTTATGAAAAGCACCCGTATTACACTTATCAATAATTTTGCAGCAAAGGGAAGAGAATAAAACATAAATGCAGGCGCCCTCTGTCAGCTGGATTACATTAAAGCGGAAACAGCGCTGGAAAAACCGACTTTCAAGTGCCCGCAGCGCTGCGCCGCTGAAGCGATAAAAAATGACTCGATGCACAAAGAGGAAATTAAATAAAGAGACTTCAGAATGAAAGCGTTCGCCTCCAGCTTTTGTATTATTCTAGTTTTTCTTATAGTTAGCTATTATTATGTTAATAGTCTAGTAAATAGCTATATATTAAGCTGATTTAAAATGCCGATATACTACACTCGAGAGCAATGAATCCGGGTAACTTAAAAAATAAATAAATATTGAAAATTAAAAATGAAATTCACGTAAAGTCCACGCTTAAACTGCAAATTCTACGGCGTTCTCGTTTAATTTTGACACCACTTAGATTTAGAGCGACGCTTAATTTTGAGTGGCTTTTTAAACGGCCGTTAGTTTCACAGAAGTATAGATTTTTAATAGACTCGGATTCATTGCTCTTGAGTGTAATTTCATCCATTTGACGCAAGACGTGACGGTAGAAAACTTTAAACATATACTATAAGGGTAGAGTTACACAACAGCTATTCCACTGATGTATGTATAAGGGTGGGGCGACACTATCCCGCTAATGTATGGATGGAGGAATGCGGCCCATCTCCGCAACTATGTCGCCGGGATTAAGGAAATGAAGACCTTTGTTATTCAACGTACTTACTCTTCGTAATCGCGCTTTTGAAACAATTTAAATATTTTATTATGTCATACAACTCTGGTATTTGAGAAAAAGCAAACATGAAAATTCCAGAATCTATAACCGTTGTTAAACTAGTAATTACTTCTTGCTTCAAGCACTTTTTAGTCAAGTAATACCTTGAGCATAGAATTCTTACCAATAATATTCCATCAGCGATATCACCAATCGGAAGATACTTTGGACCTCAGGTTTCAGTTCGTGAGTAAACGAAGCCGCGTGTAATGGCGATATTGTAAGCTCAGATGTTCATTACTGTAATATATACATTTTAAGGTATACAGGCAGAAAAATCATCTACAACAAATCGTAAACTTCTAACTCGGCGAGACATAGGTGTCTTGACGATGTCAATCATGATAGCAATGCTCCATTGTTTACTACTCTACCTGTCTATTCTAACTTGGTGTGAAAAAAGTATGAAAGAATACGTTTTTTCCGTTTAGCGGTATTTTTAAAATGACTATTTAATATTTTAAATTAAAATATCTTTTTTTGCAAGTTTGCAACTTGAGAAAAAGTAGTAAAAAATATAAATTCAATGTCCGGTCCTGAGATATTTCCCTCGGGCGAGGATTGATGGCGGCTTAATTAAAAATACCAACAGCGTTCTGTCCTTTTAATATACATTTTATGTTCACTATTTCCTACTTTTTTTATTTCAAAATGTTACTGGCTGGTTACCCAGAGTACATTCGCTACGAAGAGATTCTATAGCGAACGTCAAAATGGGATATGTCACACTTTTTTTATATGATGAGGGGGCAAATGAGCAGCGGATCAACTAAATCAATTGGTTTGACGCCCATGGACATCTGCAACGCCAGAGGAACCACAGATGTGTTGCCGGCCTTTGAGGGAGGAGTACGCTCTTTTCTTATGATTATCGAATTCAATTCTTCTTACATGACTTATCGAATGTCAATGTCAGTTTCATACATTTTTGTCGATTCCATGAGAGATATCGCCAATCGAAAAGTACTTTGGGTAGACCCCTCATTGCAGCTGCAACATTTCTTCATTTTGTGAAGTCTATTTCCGTACGTCGCAAAATATCTGAGTCTTATGTGGACTCCAGGGGGTCTGGACTTTAAAAATAAACAAACTAGACAAAATAACGAAAAATAGAGACGAAGTAAAAACTTCATTCGGTGTAGTAATGAACAAATTCAATTTGTTTGAATTCACGTATCGTTTTTCATTCAATTACCGACATGCGCTAGTTCACATTGCCCGTCTCCCCCTCCCTGTCCGCTCCATTCCTCTCTAAACTAGATTTAACTACGTTTTCATTTACGAAGAATTAAGCTCTTTCCTGTTTCGAATAACTTAAGCCTTGTTCGCACCAGGATAGTATTTTAGTCGAGTAGCAACTAGCATTTATCCGAACAAAGGATTTACTACTGTTCGGATTCGTTTAAACCTAAACACAAGGGTAGCAATTTAGTAATTAAACGTGTCCGAAGCAACATTTTAGCAGAGTAGTTTAGTAAATCCTTTGTTTGGATACTTGCTACTTGCTACTCGACTAACATACTATCCAGGTGAGTACAAGGCTTTAGTGGTGTAGCGTTTTTATGTATGAAGATTTCTCATTATGGACGTAGGGGTTAAAATTATCAATGAGCCCAAGGCGATTACCCAAAGTATATTCGCTACGAAGCGCTTCTATAGCGAAGGTATCGTTCGATATTTCACACGTGCCAATCACATCACTTATCGAACGTCATTGTCTATTCCATACATTTTTGATGTTCACTATCGAATCGTTTTGTAGCGCATGTACTATAGGTGAACCCCCTAAACTAGTTCGAGGCTAAACCATGACTTTTTTAGTGCATCAGGTTGTTTTTTTAGTTTTTTATTTTTATACTAGTTGTCCACGTCGTCCATCTATTATAAAATTAGTAAAAAGTAGAATTGAATTGGCTTATCTGAATAATTATAAAAGTATATTTGTCCGGCGTTCTCTCTTGTCTTATAAAGTGTGTTCACTTTGTAAATTCCAGCTATATTTCAAAGCGATAATTTACTTTTTATAAAGAACAAAGAGTATTTTAAAATATTCCCATCACAAAGCCGTCGGTTCTCAATAAAATTAACATTGAATATTTTTCCAATAGAAGTAGGATTCGATTCTGTTTCAAGAAACGCTTTAAGAATACAAACGATTTATATTCTCAATTGCCGAGTCGGGATAGTTTCTTTATCTACTTAAGAAATAAAAAAATATTATTGTTCAATCATTAATCTATACAAAACTAGCGACCCGCCTCAGCTTCGCTCGTGTGCAATGCTGATAAAAATATAAAAAAAAACTGTGAACGTTTTAAATAGAAACAAGCAGCAAGTCTATTCCTTAAAGGCCGGCAACGCATTTGCGGTTCCTCGATTGTTGCAAATGTCCATGCGAGTTTGACCCCTTCTATTATAAAAAAAACATAGCGGCGAGTTCTGGATGTTATTATACATAGAAACCTTCCTTTTGAATCACTCTATCTATTAAAACTCATCAAAATCCGTTGCGTAGTTTTAAAGATTTAAGCAAACAGAAAATAGGGACAGAGAAAACGACTTTGTTTTATACTATGTAGTGACAAAATGGTCAACTGTCCGCACATCCGTGCGGCACCAATTTAATACTTATTTATTAAAAATGACAACTATTTCTTACTATAAAAATGTATACTTTAAAATAACTCGGGTCACAAAATGCAGAGCAAACGTAGTAACATAGTTGAAGTGAACATAAAATTCTATAGGTGCACTTTGCTCAGTTTGCAGCGGCGACATTTTGAATATGAAAATATGCAGGGAACGCTAAAGTGAACATGGCCAATGCGCGCGACCGGGAGATGTTATTTTTTATTAAAATAACTATAATAAATGTACACAACCATTCAAAGTGTTAAGGTACTTAAACCTATATTAATATTCTAAAGAGAGAAACTTTGTATATTTGTATGTATTGAAATAACTCAAGAACTACTGGGTCGATTACAAAAATTCTTACACTGTTCGAAAGCTACATAATCTACGAGTAACATAAGCTATATTTTTTTATTCCACGTAGACGAAGTCGCGAGCAACAGTGTTGTATACTAATTTTGTACTTTACATACCTAAGAAATAAAACGCAGGAAGGGGTAATGATGATCCAATTCTTTAAACAAAAGAATAAAACGAATTAAAAATAAATTGCACATTTTTCTTTCGATTGATACGAAAACATCGGATAACGGTTTTAATTTAACGGAGACTGAAAATAAATTACATGAAACACGAAAGTCGACCGAATTGTTTCATTCCTCTCCAATATATCATTAACAACGTTTGTTAAAAAAATATCAATTTAATTAAACGCAGAATTTATTTTCAGTATATACCACAAAACGTTGAAATTTAGACAGCGTCGGTGGCTTAGGGGTTTAGCTCTTAACTTGTGAACTACAGGTTCCGAGTTCGAATCCCGACATGTACCAATGTGTTTTTCGAATTTCGATTTTCATATATACATATTTACCTGACGCTCTTACGGTGAATAAATTCAAAGATATGTGTGAAGTCACGCAAAATGCGCGCTAGTCGTGGAGTTGCGGAAATGGAGCCGATCATGGGTTAAAACTACATACATACCACAAAAACAAAAAGTAACAAATTGGTATTAAATTTCTAAATTAATTAGTTTCTAGATTTAATTTAGATTCCATCAAGATATTGTGGATGCAGTATATTAAGTTTCTCTAAAATTAATTGCGAACTGCATTTCAATATCAGTGAGATTATATTTGGGTTTGTAAACGTCATTACGTAGCTCTGAAGCTGGGAGACGCTGGAATTAATGTTTATTACAAATCAACACCATTACTACAGAAAGTCAACACTTTCAACATAAACTATAGGCAAGGACGTTATATACTAAATCCTTATTCGCATCAGGATAGAATTTTAGACGAGTAGCAAGTAGCATTTATCCGAACAAAGGATTTACTACTGTTCCGACTCGTTTAGGCCTAAACCTACGCACTAGGGCAGTAATTTAGTAACTAAACGTGTCCGAACAGCAACATTTTAGTAAAGTAGATTAGTAAATCCTTTGTTCGGATACTTGCTACTTGCTACTCGACTAAA
>QDHC01001342.1:2777-90493 GCA_013186455.1 Papilio dardanus tibullus
ACCTAAAGCTAACCCCAAATCATGCAGCTAGCAGAACACGCAAACTCCCAAAGTTCTTGGAAAAAAAAATATTTACGAAAAACTGTTTCGTCGGTCTCACAGACATTTGCGCGGGTATAGGAATGTTAAGTGAGGTAATTATGACGATTCCATCCTAATTAAATCGTAAAGAAGGGATTACATCATCAGTAAACGATGACAAGAATGCGGTTGCTTTAATCGTGACTGCAGGCTGTACGTATTCCACGACGCAAGTGCAGTTTACCTACATCTTTACCTGTTAATCTGAGATATATTCAAAGCTCCTTGTTTATAATCATATAATCAAGATCAAAAACCACTTGAACAATATTGTAAAGTTTCTCCTTTGAGACGTTGTAAAAATTAACACTGCTTTTTAATTTCTTCTACTTTAAAAAAACGTAAAAAGAGTGTAATTCAACAGTAACGGACCAGTTTTATTAATGTAATATTTTTATTTGTTACTAAGATATTTAAAATAAACATATGGATAGTTAACATTTTAAATATGAAAGTTGTAGTAACCAAACTAAAATTAAAAATTACAGACCCTAATTTGATCTTTGTCTAGATTCGATAATCGAAATGTCATTTGTTTAAGCCGGTTAAGAATCGAAACCCGAGCTAAGTTGAAGCAGTAAAAGGTTAAGTTAGTCACGTTAAGTTACGTTCACGAAACCTTTAGCTTAAATCGTGAGGCGAGTTGTGGCTGATTCACTGTACAGGAAATTTATTGCTCATAAAGTGTTTCTAAAGTACTATAACTATCGATATTAGAAAAATACAAATGCAAACAATAAAAAAAAGTTAACGCAAGTTTCTTCACTTTATAGTATTTTAAAAATTTTGATTTCGTTGAAAAATATTGTAGAATCGGTATATTTGCACAGAGATATTGCTTTTATAGGGGCCAATTAATGTTCACTATACCCTACTAATGCTTGTTATTCATAACCATTTAAAAAGTTATGCAGTAAAAGTTGTTAGGAATTCGAGGTGTGGTGTGCGATTTATAGAAACACAATGACCCCGTCGACTGTTTTAACTTCGTAAACAATATTTCTTCTTTCTTTGTGAGTTTAATAAAAAGTCAATAATATCAAAAAAACAATAGTTAATTTAATAGTTCAAATAAATTAAACTATATCGAAATGGTCTTTTATTTAAACACACTATTGAATGTGATAAAGCTTTACAAAATCGGTAGCCGCAAATTATAGCGGCCGCGGGGAATCTCGTTTTGTCTGTTTCATTACAAACCGCATTTGATGAGCGCATTCACTGTTTTAACTTATTATATTTTTATAAGGCAATCGAATTTCACCAATTTAATGGAATGTACATTTAATAATGGTTAAATACTGTCGATGATAATTAATGTCAAAGTACAAAATATTCTTATATAATACTATAACATTTCAGTAGACAGCGTCTGTGGCTAAGGGGTTTAGCTCTTGACTTGTAAACTGCAGGTCCTAAGTTCGTATCCCGCTATTTACCAATGTGTTTTTCGATTTTCGCTTTTCATGTGTATATATACATATGTGTGTATACCCGACCCTATTACGGCGAAGGAAAACATCATGATACAACCTGTACATATCGTCGAAGATATGTGTGAAGTCACGCAAAATACGCGCTACTTGTGAAGTTGCGAAAAATGGAGCCTATCATGGGTCGACCTACATACATAACATTTCAGTAACCAAACTCTACCAAACAATAAATATAGTTTTATCGTATAATTATCATCATTAAATAATTTTATTAACGTAACCAATCTCCAGTCTATTTATTTAGACATAGACTTTGTCAACAGAATCCTTGATTAATTTTTAATTTCAAAAGTAATAAAATACATTTAAATCTTCTAGTTATATATTATTCTACAGTTGACTTATTTAAACAAGATTCCAGACAAAAATAAAACAGAATGCTACATAGAGTAGATATCGAGATTATCCCAAGATAAAAACAAGGAAAATTTTTTTGTAAGTACATCCCTATTAAAGTAGAACTGCACTACCATCTAAGAATCATATATGAATACGGCAATATCCCGGATATTATATCGCATTGCTGTATAAATTCATGGTATTGACAGCTTTCACTGGTAGTATGCAAGATTTTTACTTTTGTTTCATGTCAAAACTGAATGTTCTTCAAAGTAAAAAATCACCGCTCGCCCTTTTTCATTTCTCCCCAACGGAAATCAATTGAATGTTTGTCGAACAAAAAGTCTTTGTATTTTGAATTGTACTATCGAAATCATTCTGAACAAACAAATGCTAATCTTTAAAATCGTTCAAGGGATAAAATATAACAAAAAAAACGGTAATTTAGCCATTAAAAGTAACTATTATAAACTAATCTTTACTTTACATTATTGTAGTAGAAAACGAGAAAAAAATGACAATATTTTGTTTATTTTGTCGTCGGTCTAAAAACGTTATATTAAACTTGGATATTCTTCGCTTATTTTTAGAAATCCAACATAAAAATTGGTCTAATGAATAACATTCATACGATAATTAAGTTAGCGTATCATATAAAAACATATAAAGACATGAAGCCACACAATTCCTGCTTCTCAGAATGCGGCAGTGGTAACAAATTATAAATAAAAAAACACTCGATCCTTCATACACGGGGAACTAGGTATATGATTCATAGTAAATTATCGCGGAATATTCTCAATAAGTCATTCGTGCGTAACGTATATAGAATTCTAAATAATACTGTTACACAAAAAAACGTGCAGAAAAAGTAATTCAACTAATTTAAAATGAAACTTGAACTAGGAGTAACTAAAGTAGCAAGATAAGTAAATGCCTAGTATTTTTGGTACTTATTTTCTTGTCCGATTCTATTCGTATCATAATTATTTAGTAGTATAGATTTTATGCATCATAAAAATCCATTATGATGGACTCTCGAAGAGTCCGAAACTAGTCAGTATCGTCACCGAATTTACACATGAGTTTTAGCAGTTTTAAATAGAGTATCATACAAATCAACTGCTGTGTGTAATATTATTTTAACCAGTATATAAAACACTTTAAAAAATATTAATAAATCATGAAAGATTAAATATTCTTTCTCTAACTTATCCTTAACCTTACATAAAAACAACAACGCTTTTTTATGTTTGTCCCTATATATATGCTTGAATCTTTAAAACTACGCAACGGATTTTAATGCGGTTTAATCGATAGAGTGATTCATAAGGAAGTTTGTCATGTATAATACATTCACAATATATAATAGTAGAGTAACACTGATCATTTAGAGGTTTTTAATATGATGTCGTAAATTAACACATTTTTAGCAATTACATTGCAAACGCTGCAGTATTTAGTATCAACATTATACCGATTTGCACCCGTGCGAAGTCGGAGCGGGTCGCTAGTATTATTTAAACCAGTATATAAAACACTCGAAAAAAGCTTAATAAATCATGAAAGATGAAATATTCTGTTAATAAATAAATCTAAATACTATTCAAGGATTACAAGATTATAAATATCTTGATAACAGCTAATTACATATTTATAATCCGGTCTAATTTGACATTAGCTGCCGTATTCGATTAGTTATTTAAAGTGAAAGTGATTAAATAACATCGAGTTTTTTATTTCAAACCAGTTTTTTTTTGTGAATTTCACTTTTGTTTTTGTAAATAAATCAATCAATTAGTTGCTTCTATGATCAATTTAATGTGTGACTATTTCTATACTAATATTATAAAGAGAGAAACTTTGTATTTTTGTATGTATTGAAATAACCCAAGGACTACTGGACTGATTTCAAAAATTCTTTCACTCATAGAAAGCTACATTATCCCCGAGTAACATAGGCTTTATTTTAAAATTCCACGCGGACGGAGTCGCGAGCAATAGCTAGTCTACAATCAAATAGTATTAAAAGTATCTATAGTTACTTAGTATGACAATCGGAATAATTATACTTAAGTACTTTTTATATTACTACAGTTATTGACTACCTTTATATTGAAATAATATTATCGGTTTCATAAAACGTTGTTCAATATGTTTCGGCGTGTGACGCATAAAGTATGGCTGACCAACTATAAACAACACGAAATGTTACGGGTAATGATCGAGAGTTAATCTGAGGGAAGTTTTTGTTGTGCTACCATTATTGTTGGGAACATACGCGATTTAATAGTTTTCATTTTCACCAACAGTTAAGTGTCACTTTAGATTTCAAATCAATTTAGGTATGAGTTAGATTTAGGGAGACCCTTAAGCAAAAAGACACCTATCTAAAACTACTTTAGGGGTTCGTTGGTGAGAACAGGCATAAGACTAACAGACTTTATATTATATTTAACGCCAAACGAAAGCTTATGGTCTTTACTAAATAGGGATAATTTAAAATTATTCTATTGCCATTTAAATCTGTAACAAGAATTTGTATTACCATAAGATTGAATAAAAAAAACGTATAAAAAGAAATAAAAATGTTGTTGACTTTGAAATGATACCTGTTCGATAGGAAACATCACCGGTTATGAAGCTTATACAAGAATTCCAACCTTGAAGGAGCTCTAATTGTGGTCATAGGCGAGAGTGAACGGCTTAGGTTACAATGCCGAACAATACATGTAGTCAATACTTGTCTTATGTACCCTACCATATGCTAACTCTATTCATAGACATGACCTTGTTTTGCTAAATGCAAACGATTATTAAAATATGCTTGCGTCATTTTTAAACGAAGTTAATCATCTATTACGAATTCAACACAATGCATTTTATCTTCAAAACGTCCCTCATATGAATACGATATAAAAAATTATTGTTATAAACAATATACAAATCGGTGGTAATATTGACTACGTAGTACAATTAGACCATAATACTGTGGATTATAATTGATGGGCATGACAACAATTTATTTAAGAAACAAGAGCAACTTTTTTTTTAAATCTAAAGTAAAATGCTAATCGCCACTTTGCCTTATTTCCACAAGGTAATCATGCCCTTAATTGTTGACACACGTCGTTCATAGAACTTTTAGTCTTTTTTGTACATATTTATCCTAAAATGTTAACTAACACACACTGTTTTAAATGGAAATGTATGTCAATTTGACCTTAAGAATTTTTCATTTAAGTGCAATTGCTTTATAATTTATGTAGAACCTCACCTTACCTATGACTATGAGTATCTCCCCATCTAATAAATATCGGTAAACAATCACGAACAAAATACAAAATAAAAATCCTTTGCAAAGTAAAAGTTGAGCTAATGTTTACCCTGTCTACCCGTCCCTTAGATAAAGATGAAAAATGAAATTTCTTATACATTCAAACAAGGAATTTTAATCTTCCACTTTTACATATTTGCAAAGTCCCGCCGACGGAAACTTTTATAAAAAATTAAACTTTCGAAAGTGCAGATCGAAGTCGAGCCGGCGACGCCCGCTCATTTGAATCCAGACTCGCTCCGCCTTTTGTAGTCAACTTCATTTAGCGAACTTAAAGGGACTCTTTTTATTTTGGTACCGGCGAACAATTTAAGAGATGCATTGTTGAATCGGTAACAAATTGCAAGGCATGATTGCGTTAAGAACTTTATCGGTTGGATAAAGTTGGCGCTTATTGGGATTTGAGAGACGCTTTTCGAACGTTGTTAATTAAAAATTGTTAGAATGGATTTTATTAAATGGAATTTTAGGCACTTTTTTAATTGACCAATGCTGATTGAGCTACAGAAAAAAACGCTTTTACCTACCTTAACCCAAAACAAATTAAATCTTAATGACATTAAAACAAGTTTTTAGTCTTATGTACTCATTATTTAGATCGACAGTAGAAAAAATATTGCTACTTCTGGCTATCCTTGGTATTTAATATAGCCAAAGTTTAATTTAAAAGCATATTAAATTCATAGCATTTCATAAAGCTCTTACACAAGTTATATGATCAAAGAGCAACTAAAAATATTGCACATTTATGTTGCAGCAAAGGAAAACTGTATGTTGTAGTTTTATTCCCTGCCGAGTTTGCAGTTGCCGAGCAAACAGCGGAGAGTTGTTGCATCGACTCGCAACAAGTGTTCGCAGCAAACATCTCGACTCTACAATTCAACTCTTGTAAACATTTATCTCGATTTATATTTTATACATGAAAAGTATTACATCTAGCATATGCTACTTGGTATACTCAGCAAACTAGAAAGTCATAATTAAAATCTTTCTCCGTGTAAGAAACCGAAAAAGTTATCGTCTGAAATAGAGACTCATAATCGCTTGAAATAGTCATTAAAAGATAACTAAGGAGAAAGGTGGGTTAGAAAATAGTCACATAAGGATTCCTTGAGTGACTATTAATGACTTATTGTGGGTTTAAAATGAATAAATCAGTAAACACAATTGACCAGCATCTTTATTTTATCAGTTTGTTAACAAAAACGAGTTGTACGTGTGCGTAAGACTAGTAAGAGTCGAGTTAGAAAGGCAAAGGCAGAAGGGAGTGTCACGAAGTCCGCCCGAGGCAATTTGCTACCAAATGTCGTTTGCTACGTGCCCCACAAATAAAGAGGAATGGATAAGCTCTGTATTACTTTAGACGCGGTTACTTTACAATATGATGTGTCACTTCCTTTTTATTATTACTGAATGCCTACCAAATACAGTAACAAAACTGATCATCATTTGTAAATAATAGAGTTGGCAAAAAGAGCAATGGCTATTTATGTTAACAAATTATTTTTGCTATAAAATTATTATAGTTTGATAATGTTCAGCTTAAATTCTTCAAAGTAAGAATATCTCATCTAAGGGAAAACCAATTAGGTAAATAAAAATCATCTTAAAATTAATATATTGAATTGATTATGATAGCATACTCTGCAATATCAATAGTATAACGAGTATTTTTTTCAATCTTAAAACAATATTCCCCAGCTTCCGTTCCGTAGTTCCGTACTTAATTTTTATAAGTGCGCATCTATTTTTCTTTTTACCCTCAGTTTCCGTATTCTGTGTACAAAACACCCCTTCAAGATTTACGTGGCTAACGCGAGCAATAACCGACCGGCCTACCAAGAGTGTTCCCTATTTTAAAATGTGCGCTCGAAAACCGGTGAAATATTGCTTCCCGCCTGACACCGACGATGCTCCATATATTTTAGTCATCGTCGAGAATTGATCGGACGAAGATGGGGCTGGATAACTTATTTAAAACGTTGTTACGATGGTTCCAACATCTTCAAATTAATTGACGAGACGCTTAATTTACTTTAGACGGGTAATAATGCAATTATTACTCCACCCCTGGAGTAAAATGTCAACAAGGACCAAGAAATCTAAATAGGCTTATTGATTTTGCCATGTGTTTAACTCAATAACAAAGTTGGTACACCAAAGTGTAATTTTATCACATCTTTTCAACGATAACTTTCAAAGAAATCTTCGAGATATTTAAAGGAAGCTGTGTTGTCTAAAATATAACTTGCGTAGAATTTATATGTATAGGGTGTTACAAAACTCTAACGTCACGAATGTAGTTCGTATCAAACGTCTAAATTTGTCGAGGAACGTGATTTGATTTGCGGGCTCACTGTTATTGTGCCATAAAACAGAGCCGGGGGCTGAGGGAAGTAAACTTTTTTGATCTTGACAATCCTCTTGGGGAGACGCGTACGGATATCATATGGAGAAAATGAAATGAATGTTTGATACAGCTACTATTATGTCATATAAAAGACTTTTTATATATTTAAAATGTTTGTTAAAAACTAAACATCAAAGAGAATCGATTTTCTCATCTTAATTTGTAAATCTGTTAATTTTGTACTATCATCTAATAATCTAAAAGTCCTAGTGAAGGTAATGTGCATAAACTAAATATCAATGGCTGCTAATACAAATAAGGGAGCAAAATTTAAGTTCGCCAGATCGTAAAACACATTAGCACGTAGTTGGCGCCCACGCGTGCTTCATAGCCTACGATATTGGGGTAAAAGGGAAAATGCATTGGCTTTTTGTAATGTGCCAATAACCTGGGGATTAGGACGACGGAATCTGACGCGAACTTCCATTTTGCGCGGCATTTACGTGCTCTAATATTCTCACAAGGGACGCGTTGTACCCATTATTGTCATTGATAATATAGACTCTATTATATCAACAGTTTTATCCTACTTTAAGCTATCATCATTTAATAAATTAATAAGTAAATTACGAGGATAATTTGATAAGTTTCCAGGACAAAAAAGAGGTAGCAAATCAGTTATAAGAAGTTAAGTTAACGATTTACTTATAAACAACGGCGTAGTTTATGCGTTTAACAATCTAAATGAAATAAAGATAATTAATTACTTAATTTGTCCTTCAACTTCTATCTAAGACAATTACCAGAGTCTTTTTAGATAAAGAAACAATGCGGATATAATTTTGCTCATTAGCATAGTTTAATAAAGTATATCATTATATAGTGTCATGACATTTTTAAAAACAAAATTCTCGTAATCATTTTTAAACCAATAAATATTGTTAACAAAATAAATGAGTTCGCTGCTGCTGCAATTAAGTTCACATTTAAAAATAAAACTACATTTGAAATTTTAAGTTCTGAACCTGAGTTTGAAAACTTTCAAAGTTTGTCAATCACCAGGACAAAGCTCAGAAGTCAGCGAAAAATCTAGCGAATTAATTATAATTCGCTAGATTTTCTATCTCATTGTTACAACGCATCTATTTCGTTCTTTACCAAACAAACATGACTAGTGAATCAACATATTGCTTTCTCAATGTCTTCATTGAGACTAAAAGAGATGACAATACATTTTTGCACGAGTATTTTGGCAGTATAAAATATCGCGACGTCTGTATAAATCCGTCTAAATAATGGCCGAGTGATAAATCACGGCCGTCGGTTCGTTGACGTTGTGATACTCTTTTGGAATAACCAACGAGGGTTCAGTTTAAGGCAATACATTATTGCATGATATTGCATCTTTACCTGCGTTTACCCTTCGTATGTTTGCCTCAATCATACATAATGATTTATGTTTTTATATTTATTAACTTAATGGAACTGCCGAAACATGTATGTGTTTCTACAGTTCCAATTTGTATTGTTGTCTCAGTTCTTTCAAGTGGAATGAGAGGAACAAAAATATCTTTTTATTCGGTATTTTTGCAGTGAAAACTCATGTTAACGTTCTTGCACACAGAACATGATCAAAAAAACAAATTGCTTTACAAAACAACGTTACGTCAGACATAATAAACAATCAGTGAGTTAAAATTTCTTCATAGAACTGTTTACTGCTCAATTATTTTAGTTGACACGGTTTTCTAATAGAATTAATGTCAAAGTCGTCTTCTTGGAGTACACAGGACGAATTTGCAATTTAGATATGGTTTAAAAATATGCGGCCGCTATTTGAATACTTAAAAGGTTGTATTAGGTAAACGAATGCGTGGTCAATGGTACATGGTACGTCTAAACTTAAGAACTATATATGTCACGGTAAAATTATAAATATCGTTACTTTAAAATACTTTAAAATTGCAAACTAACCGATAATTAAAATGTAACTGAAATAAGTTCTATTTTATAATGAGCGTATATTTTCAAAATATTTATCAAGATATCGTATTTTCTTCAAGTATAAGGTTCACCCCAATTAACCTAATTAATTTTATATAATTTATATTTTATTCTAACGAAAGTAAAGACAGACCAAAAATAAACTTAAACGGTAAAATAATTAAACTTATAAATGTCTTCTAAATGTTGCAATGTTACCATAACTCAGTATATTAGGGAGTTATTAAACTACAATGTTTACAATTTAACGGTGACATACATGTACCGAAAATCTTAAGAAGTATATACAATGGAATGTCGCGTTGCGTAGCTGAGCCGCACCTTACAAACGAGGCCTTAGCATCCTTGAGAGGCCGCATTCCTAAACCTACCTCTATTTACGGTCTAAGTCCTCATTTTCTTTTGCAATTGCAAATATTAGTTGTCAACGTGTTCTTAATTTAATAATTATGTCTCTATTAAGACTCGTATGACTGAAAAGTATTCAAAGAAAGGCTATCGGTAATTTGTATCTGCAAATATATTGACGCCGACAAGACAATAAATCCGTCTGATTTGTCTTTCCTAGTATTGATTTATTCTATAATTCTAAACTAATAAAATATAAACATGAAATCAATTATGATATGTCTTTCCATCTAGAAATAAGTATTATCTCCAGTACTGCAAAGGTTATGTTTATTAATTTGAATTATTTCTTTGTTTCAGAACATCCTGGATAAATTCAATCCAGGCGCCCGGCAGATGATAACAGCTGGCAAAGCTTATCTAAAAGCTTTACATGGTAAGTGCACTTTTAAATTATTTAATTTACTCTACTTTTAGTTAATAATAAATAGTTCATAATTACGTATTCGAGTTCAAGCAGAAAGAAACAAAACGAAAAGCATAGTAAATAATATTCAATGCAGGAAATTGCAAAAGAGAAATGTATTTTCTAACTGGTTAATAAGCGTTCGTAATATTTCTCAATGTTATAAAATTGCCAAGTCTATTTCAAGCCACTTGAAAGCAAATTAACCCAGATGTCACCAGAGCGGACCAATAAAGAAATCCTCAATGTCCTATATTGAGTGAAATGCAAACAATTAATTTATATAGTGTTAGCCAAATGGTTGCATCTATATGCAAAACCTCAGTATTGTGAGCATGTTTGGCTTCGGAACTAGGGCGGAGTTTGTGCCAAATTGTCTGTGTTGGCTTATCTGGAGTATTATGGGCGACGCTCTAACAGCAATAAACGTGGCCATTGTGTAGGGATGCATGGCTCTTGTAGCTTGTTTCAACTTAAATTCGACGCCTCCTACGGTCACTTAAATTGTTTTGCGGCACGAAATGTATCCCGCATTAGCTTTAATTAAGAGAGTACTCGCGAAGCTTCAGCTTAATTGCACTGACATTGTATTGTTACAATTTTGAAACTTTATATTATGTTTTGTTTGTGCAATATTTTATTGTAAAGTACACAAATTATGAATAACATTTGTGAAGAATCTTCAGGTTATTTCTTACAAACTGGGTGATTTTTTACGAGTTTTATACGTCTTAATTTTTGATTGACATTCTAATCAGTCTTTCAATTAGATAGCATTAAACAAACCAATTTCAACACACATGTTAAGATATGAGGGAACCTTTGTTCTATTTCAAATTTTCCTTCAAACGATCTTCGCGTAAAAAGGGTGTTTTTTACTTGTGTGTTGGAAATGCTCATAAATGTTTTGCTTAAAACAACGTATAAAGTAATTTGATAGAATAAATTCATTATCATATTTATAAAGATCTGTTGTTTGTTTGCAAAGAAGGAATTATTTCGTAAACAAGTATTTGTAATGAAAATACAAACAAGGCAAAAAGTAATATTGCGTTTATAAAAAGAGGTCTGAAAGATATTACATAGGTAATGTATTTTGGTAACATTTATTTGTTAATTTGCTTCTATCAGAGAGTGAAATAAAACATGAAAACAAAACATATTTTCACATTCGTTATATTCTTTCTGATAAGGTTAATTTTATAAGTGTCATATTTTAGGTATGTTAAATGGATTAAGTATAACATACTGTCGTTGTCTGCAGGCGCAGCCGCGGCATCCCGTCTCTACGTGGACGCAGTCGGCAAGCTGGGCCGACAAGCACAGCAAGGAACGTGGGGCGGATGTGCTGATATTGGTTTGTATTGACCTATCAGTTTAATAAAAGACTGAGCGTTCGCGAAAATAAAAAAGCGATTAATGACTATTAAGAAGCTTTTGCTTTCAAAGTTATTATCATTATATCGCTTACTAAAGCACTTATTGGTACATACTACTATAAAAAAGATTATTTCAATATAAAACAAGAGAAAAGCAACAACAAAAATTAGCTATGTTCCTGTCAGCGGTATAACAGTTTGATGTTAACTTTCTATAGCCGGTTAGCAGTCGAGATATAACTTTTAACTATTTTGTTTACCCTGCAGTCACGTACAAAGCGATGCTCGGGTTATTACTTTAGCCGAGTTTACATAACTTAAACTTGTTTACCTTGATCTTAGACAACATCACAGCAATGCGTATAAATTATTAAACATAATGGAATCTCCTACAAATGACGATGAAAAATAAAATCGACCTTCAAATACGCTCTCTTAATTGCCTCATGTTGGCAGTCTGTTGGCTACATTTTTGAAATGTTTTGACAATTTAATTTAATTTGATATTCGTATGAGAGCATAAAATTTTATGTATTTCGTTTATTATTTAATTTACATTTTGATTACATAATATAAAGAGCTCCTTTTACTATACCTACCTACATACATCGTTTACATTTTTTGGAGAAAATAAATGTAATTAAAAGTTATTACTAATCAAGTTAATTACTTTATGAAAGTAAATGGAACAAGGGCATACAAGACTAGATCAGCAGGTTGCCTCAATCCCCGTCTATCTAATTATTTTCTAAGACCAGAGCCCTCAGTTGCTGGGATTCTAACAAGTCGTACAATCCAATTGACATTGCTTATTAAAGATGTCATGCTGGAAATAGATATTGTAGAATAAGGACAAGTATTCAAACGCCACTCAAATATATAAGAGCGCCTTACATGTTAAATCCACGCTTACACTGCAGATTATACGGCGATCTCGTTTAATTTAGACATCACTCAGATTTTAAACGACGCTTAAATTCTAATAAGAGTTCGATTTAGCATATGTCTCTTAATTTTAACTTTATTAAGCAAGTCATTGAATCTTAAATTTATTGCAATATATTCTCATATTCAATCTGAAGCCAATGAAAATAAAACAAAGTACAAATTCGTAACCATAAATGTGAAATTATTTCCAAGCGTTTTTTTCCCAGGAACTGCTCTCATGAAAGTCGTCGAAGTATACCGAGAGATACAAGATCAACAAATGAATATTGTAAGCTTTTCTAAGAATAAATATAAATTAATATTTCACCACAATTCGCAGTAATTCATTTTATTTATTACAGTTAAAAGCATTCTACGTGGATTTGCTCGTCCCCTTGGAAACTAATCTCGAGAAAGATACAAAAGTAGTACAGGTGAGTGGATTTTATTTCTTTCATAATCTATTTTTTCTAACGTAGAAATCTTTGTTTCGATGTTGTTTACCGAAAGCTCGGAGTTCGGACAAACTTAAGTG
Source organism: Papilio dardanus tibullus (assembly GCA_013186455.1). Lineage (NCBI taxonomy): Eukaryota > Metazoa > Arthropoda > Insecta > Lepidoptera > Papilionidae > Papilio > Papilio dardanus. Next base: position 16,040 of record QDHC01001342.1, read on the forward strand.
TCTCCTTTATCTCAAAGATAAGAATTTCTAATAAAAAAGTTTCGTAGAAATTCGCTCGTACGTAGTAAACACACAACTAGCGTATACCTGTGTTCCAAAAGTACATCTAAAGCGAGTTAAATGGAAATGTTCATTTTAAATGTAAGCTGGTAATAAGCAAATATACAAGTTGCAAAAGTTCCCTTGTACAAGTTTAGCAACGTTGTGTTTTGTTTTAGTCTGAACAAAAAAGATTCCTTCAGCAACACAAATTGCGCTCGGAGAGCTACAGCAAGGCCGCTGCTACGATTAAAAAGCAGAGAAAAAAGAAAACGAACGTTACAAAAGTTGGATCGGCCATGGACAAAGAGATGAAGGTGAGTTCTGTTACTTAATTTTATGTAATTAAATACAACTAGATAATTGTAAATTTAAGAGAATGCAATTCTAAAATTGAGATAAAAACATATTTATGATAATTAAATTTAAGACTAATTAGTTAGGTCTCATTTGGGACTTGGCGTCGCTTTAGTTTTATTTGTGACTAGCCTATGTTACTCGGGGATAATGTAGCTTTCTAATGGTGAAATAATTTTTGAAATCTGCCTGTTGTTCTTGAGTTATTTCAATAAAAACAAAAATACAAATTCTCTCTTTATAATATTAGTATAGATATAGTTCATAGAATTTATCTAATCCCCTCAAAATAAATGAAATTAGAAACTATAGTAAAACATATTTATAAATTTAAATGTTATCTTTAGTCCGTTAAAACCTTAAAGAATTACTATTTTTTCCGTTTACAGAGCATGCAAATATTGGAAGAGGAGAAAACAAAGTTGGATGCATTTTGCGAACAAAGCTTGAAAAATGTAAGTATTAGTTCAAAGAGGTTTGCTTTAGATAAGTAATACGTTGAGTTACGCGTAAAATGTAAAAGATATTAAAAGAACATTTTGCTTGCAGCTTTTATATTTTTTTCTAGTATTGTTTATGACGGTGTTGGTCAGAATAAAGACGGACTTATAACGTCCAGTTTGATGAAATCTCCTAAAAAATTCCGTATAAAGAGCACCGGAAACCTAAACGCTTTTGGATTGTGTTGCCTACCTGTATAATACAATGTATTTCTTCCTAGGCAATGACACAAGAGCGTCGTCGCTACGGCTTCGTGCTGGAGCGTCAGTGCTCGCTGGCAAAGCACTGGCTGGCGTACCACAGCGCCGGCGCGGCTTCGTACAGCACCGGCCTCGAGGAGTGGCTGGAAGTCTCCCGCACCAGGGAGTACCTGCCGCCTAATGTTGAAGCTATGTTCGTCAACAAAATGAGGGTACGGCGAAAAAATCCTTATCTCCACAAAGTGTTATATGACGTACTTATTCCCCTAAGTCAGTTAATTTTGTCACTTCGCTAATTGTTAGATTTCTGATACTAAATTTACAATAGCGAAGTCCATTTAAAGACCCTGAGTCCAGAAAGTTATATGTTATTCCTGTTCTAATATTTTTCTATAGAACTGGGGGGTTTACGCAAAGTACATGCGCTACAAAACGATTCGATAGCGTACATCGAAAACTTATGGAACTGACAATGACGTTCGATTTCACACGTGGCAAGGACATGACTTATCCAATGTCTTGTCAGATTCATACATTTTTGTCGATCCCGTTAGCGATATCGCCAATCGAAAGATCTTTTTGGTAGCCTTCCTGGTGTGTTTTAAAATATGGAAATTATGGCCGGATGAGTCTTAAATAAACAACAGGGAATTAATTTAAAAAGCTAACTCAATTAAATATGAAAAACAGATAAGGATAAATCTTTACCTCTCTCGCGTAATGTGTCGTAAAAATCTGTCGCCACTAGCGTAAAATCATTTTATGGTCTCTCATATTTTATATGGCTGTTTAAACATCGCGTGCGGTATGAAACTCCTGACGCACGGAAAAATACGCTACAGAATACGAAACCCGATGAAATTGCGTCTTCTGCGACTGACATTACTGTCACGTGAATATGGTTATAGGGTTATTAAAATTAAGATACGATCATAAAACATCACGTACGCTGAATCGATGTAAATTCAGATTCGTGTTTAATCAATACATTCAAGAAGACGAAAGAGGCAATGGGAATATATTCTTTAGTAATATCTTTGATGTTTCGATAGATATAAAGTTAGTAAACTATAAATGAAAAGATAGGAATAATGGTAAAGACACTAACATAAAGATTACAACTAAATTCCAAAATGGTTACACAACGCAATTTACTACTAATGGTTTCAATATTTTAATAACAGATTTAAAAGTCACAAGATTTAGTTAATTTAAACTAGCTTCAATAGTAAGTTTTAAAATAGGTACTTTTGTTCCTACAGCAAGTCTCATTCTGGGCTGATGAAGATGTGTACGCCAGCCCACGCAACGGTGACGATGATGACCGCGCATCAGTGGGCTCTGCGCTGAGGAAGACGCGATCCGTGGACGCGTCCTGTCTCGACGTGCGCTCTATAGCCGAGCTCGGCTCCCCCGCGCAGGCACTGTCCCGAGCTAAATCAGATTTCAACCTGCAAGCTAGCTCTCATGTTGAACCCGGTAGGTCATACTTGGATTTATATTTACTTAACATTTCTTTTTATTTGTTAAATATTTACAAATACATTCTGAGCCGTTTGCTAGGAAGGATTAATTAGGATACAATATGAATTAAAATATTCTTCACAAAAACCTTTTCTTACAATCTAATTACACTTACAGAAAACGAAACTCGTATAAACGCTAGACCGTCATCTCTGGCTCCGCCGACCGCCACCAGTCGGGACCCACCTTTAGCTCGTGCTCTGTACGCTTACGCCGCAGCGGGAGACAACCAGCTGAGCTTCCAACAAGGAGATATACTGGCACTACTTGGGGACCGTACCAAGGGCTGGCAGTATGGTGAAAACATGCGCACCCACGGCGCAGGATGGTTCCCTCTTGCATACACTGAACCAATACCTACTGAAGAACCGTAAGAATTACGTTTCAGTCATTTATATAGATATTAGTCAAAGTTCACGTTTGCAAAGTTTGCTTTACATGTACAATTGGTCTGTTATGAAGTGTGAGCTCCCCGGCACGCTGGAGCACCGTGCAGACGCCGAGCGAGACGCCGCCGCCGGCTCCCGTCGCCCACACGCAGCTCTCCACCACACCGCACTCACACTCACATCCTCCGACACGTATGTTCGGCGACACCGTCACTGCACATCATGTCAATAAGGTTATTTGTCTATTATATTACCGTTTTTCGTTACATGGTTAGTGCTAAACAGTCAATACGTAACTTCATTGCTATAAAAGCGGCTTAAAGAAGTTTTCGAATACCGATTTACCAGGGACATAACCATACATTGGATATTTTACTAATTAATAACTTTATAAAATAAATAATAACCTCTTAATGCCCGTATTAGCTCGGAGATCTTCATTAACATAAATAAAACCAGATAAATTAACTTTAGCTAGGAATTAAATACTAACATTCAGAATTTTGTTGCTTTAGGGTCGCTTGGGAAGTAATTCTCCAGGGCTACCGCCGACGCTACCGGCGCCGTCGCCGGGAGCTCTTAGCTCGTCAGCTAGTGCGACATTCCATGCTTCTAGTGGAACTTCCTCTGCTACTAACGCCATTAAGAGTTCCACGTCAGCTGCCAGCTTTACTACTCATGCCGTTATTGAAACACGAAGCTTTGGGCCGCAAACTCTCCCAATGCGTTCACAGGTGCGATCGCAAATTAAATTCGTTAATATTAAACAAAAGCTAGTACTTAATTGATTTTAGAATTTTAATAACTGTAATATTATGTTTAGGTGGCACAAAATAAAGCAGTCCCTACTAAGAGTGCAGTAGCAACAGTCGGAGCTGTGGGTAATGTATCGCTCCATAGCTCCAATGACTCAGGATTTTCAAACGAGCCCCCGCCTCAACCTGATGTTGACTATAGCGATGAAGAGGCGCAGCGACTTCGCGTACCGATCAGGTATTTGACAATGTTGTTGTTTTTGTGTGTGTAGAAAATAATAGTGTTTTATTTTGATTACTTTTATTTGTTTGTGCTTTTTGTAGATTTGCTAGACTTATTATTTACATTTTTGTTTGTAGTAAAAACCAGCTAACCAACGACAACAAAGCATATTTGTTAAAAACTCAAAGTCTTAGACGTGGCCCAAAGCCCCCCAATGCAAACGGGTACTTAACTGATGATCAACAATTATTATTGCGCAATATGCTCGACATGGACAAAGATTCTCAAAAAGTAAAAAGAACAAAATCTTTCTGGAAATTTGGTCGCACAACTTCCGAAGAAATAATGGAAGGCATGTCTCTTTGGCAACATCGAGATATAGTTGATACAGTACCAGAGTATAAGAAAAAGTTATTTACAAAACTAAAGAAAGAATTACGCCCGGCCCCGGATATACCTGAACCCAGAAAGCTGGTGAATAACGAAGATAAAATTATACCCGAAAACGTACAGTCACGGCCACAAGATAGAACTACCATTGATAGAAAAGATGTAAAAGTAACAGGTGGATTACGACAAGCTAAAAGCCTAGGATCTATACAAAACGAGGAGCATATAGAGACAAATAAAAAAGACAACGAAAATTATCATCAAAATCAAGCAATAAATAAAAAGAGCATGTCAGAGAAATCAATAATTGAAGAAAAACATGAAGACTTTACACTGCGAAATGAATCTCGACACTCAGATTTAACTAATACAAGCACTATTAAAACAAACTTTGAAAACAGTTTTTATAACGATGAAAACGGCGATGGTTTTGTGATGAAAACTGTTAAGAGAAGAGAAATTCTACAAAAATACGACAATGATAGTAGTTCTGATGTTAATTCTGTTGCTTCAAGCACGGACCCATACGATTGTATTATTGTTGACGATCATATGACGTCAAAGAAGCAGCAAGAACTTGATAGACGCAGACAAGGTCGTATCATAGACGATGAAGTTAAAAAGAACAAAGAGAATGCTTATATGCCTGAGTTTGAAGAAATAGAAATAAATCCTATTAAACAACGTAGCACAACGACTAATGATAAAAACAAAAAGTCGTCCATCGAGCGTTCTCCGCAAGTTATGGAGTTTAAAACATTCAAAGATAATTCAAAAGAAATAAAAACATTCTCTGCTTCATCTGAAACATTAAAATACAAAGATGAACCGCTCGCTGACAGATATGGTATGCCAATAGAACGCAATAATAATGAGTCTTATAATGGTTACGATGATGGAACTTTAAAATATAAAAAAGGTAGAGAAGGCAAGGAAGAGAATAATCGTCAATCTAATAATTTTGAAAACGGAAAGAAGATTAAAGAATATTCACAAAACGAAAGCCGTCAACAGAAAAAAGAACAGCGACCAAATGAAAACCGAGAGCCACGAATTGATTACTCTTTGGACAGGCGTCAGATTAGAAAGGATTTCACTGACTCCAAAAACAGAGAGGCAAGGTTAAGGAACAGGTCAAACAGGAGTTACGACGATAGCACTTTACCATATAACGGACGAAAGGAAGAAAGGTACTACGACGCTAACATTTCATACTTTAGCGATCAAGAACGACGCGCATCGCGATATGATTACGAAACTGATTCCAAGAAAGCAGAAAAATCTAAAATAAGACAGGAAGAAGCAAGACTCGAGGCGAGGCGTTTTATGGATCGCCGAAGCGAAGGCCCCTACAGTGAGTCCGATGATCAAAAGTTTAATGAAGCCTTGAAGCAACAGCGACCTCAATTACTTCCCCGTACAAAACTTCTTAAAAGAAGTGTTGACGGCAGTGAATTACCGGAGGAAGGTCACACGTTCGGGCCATGGTATGACTTATGGGGTCGAGAATCAGCCATGTATAAGTAGCATTAGAAGTTTTGTATTTTAGATTTAGTTGCATATTAGGTGTAAGTATAGTTTTTTCCATTTATTAATTTTTGATTATTTTTTATTGTTTTCTTGTTGTTAATCATTATTTACTTTAATTTATTTAGTATCAACATTTACATCGTTTTTATAAATGTAACATTGATTTCATTAACAGTTTGTTCAGAAAACTAGAGCTAGGAAAGTTTATTATTATTTGCATACTTAATATCAAATTATGGGTTGCGGTAATAATCATTTAATCTTTTTAATTACTTGTAGGGTTGTGAACCCTCGCCTTTTGGCTCTAATATATTTCAATACCATATATTTTGTAGTCATTTATATCTTTTATTTAAGATTTTGTTATATTTTATGGAAAATTTTTAACATATTTAGAATTCACTTGCCTAGTTAATAAGTTATTGTATTAAGTACCTGTAATTGGACCAAGATATTTATTAAAAAAAGTCCTTTATAATCAAATAATTGACATGTTTATACCAGATATATATTACCAGATAACCAAAAAAAACGATTTTATTTCGAAGCTGAAGATTTTTTTATTTTTAGTACAAAATCCAGCAAGGTTAGAGTTTTGGCAGATTTTTAAAATGATTAACTAATGAATAGATTGTATGCATTTTCTACACAGGCCCCAACAGTTTGCAACGGTGAAACTAAGAAAGGCATTAACAAATGACCGGTCGTCGCCTGCCATTGATTAAATACGTAATTATTTTGTTATATGTATGTACTAAATGTAAATTAGAAACAACATGTATTTTGTACAGTTATTCATAGTTTTAAGAAAGAATATATCACAATTTTTTACAATAACGTTTGTTTTACTTCTTTACCCAAAACCTTACTTATAAATAGTAATTACTGAAAGAAACAATAAAGTGAATTAAAAATACTTTACTTTACAAAACAGTTAAACAAAAATAGTCAATATCTTCATTTTAATGCAAAACCAATGGTTAAATAATTAGTCAACAATTTCAACTTTGCTAAAGTTATATGAAAGACTAAACACTAGACAAAACAACTCTAAACTGAACATACGAGTATACAACTTTTTAAAACAAATACACCTAATAACCAAATTACGTTAACAATATTCAACGGAAATGTAAATTTATACATGTAACAGAAGTTAAAATGCAAGAGCAAGTTTCGAAAGCGGAATAGAGTTTCCGAAACAGAGAGGGATGATATGCCGCAAAGCAAAGCTGAAAAGTTACCGCCGTTATTAAGTCGTGTCAAGTTTATTATGGAAGTTTACCCGTGAGCTTTAGGAGCGCAGGCCACGTAAGTAACAATGTATACTTTAAAAGGAAATTAAAACTTTAACTATCAAAATTTCATTGTACTGATTATACGATGTTAAGTGACAATTAATTTAGCGAACCACAAAGAAACATATAAAGCTTGACACTATCAATTAGGTATGGATTCACATAACTTACGCTCCTGCACGCCGGTTATCCTGACTTCTTCAGCGGAGCTGACTGATTCAAGCAAAAAGTTTAATCACCATATTGATAAGGAAAATGGTGTAAGTATAGGGTAAATTCACGAAAGGTTTACTTTAAAAGGGACAGTATACAAAAGTGACCTTAAAAAGGCGTCGAAAGACACATAGCCATCATAAATAAAAATAGCGAAATATAATATTAAAGCCTAATCCGCAAAGTGAATAACAAGAAGTAGACGTCGCTGAGGGGGTACCAATTTACATTTTTTATAAAGCATTACAAAAGGATCCTGTCACAAACGACTGGCACTCATTCGCAGTGCGCTTAGATATTTGTGAAGCGAATCGGTAGCAAAGGGGATAAGAACTGAGATTATACGATCATACCGAACGTACCAAAGCCTTACTCCCTTGCCACAAAATAATTGGACGTAGTCTACTAGATCTCTATTTACTATTCTTTTCCAATACATTTTTAAATTAATTCAAGGATGAAAATATTTAAGCTTTGAAAACAAAATAAGTTACTTCAATATGCAACATATTCCCTTACATAATTTGGTAACTGTGACAAAAGGCGACAAAAACAAATTTATCAGCCGATGACAAACAAAACGCTTAGGAAATAGGGAGAACGGCATCGACATAAAAATCAATTTGCAGTGCAAATCGAGCGAAGAGACCAATGCTTTCCAAGTCATCGGTTCCCTTTAAGCGCCTTGGCCCGGAAAAATCTACAATTTTGTAAAAAAAAAAAATATATGGCAACTTTTTTAAATGCAGCGGTTGCACACATCACGGCCGCATCGCGCGAAATGGGAATTCCATTTTGCTCGCGTTTTACTGCCAATATTATAAATGTTTTTTTTTTATTCTGTATTCAAAGTTCACATGCGTATCGTGATTAATAAATAGTTCAAACCACTCCAATCACCTTGTAAACTAATACGCATATCATAGACATATTTGCAAAGGACGAAGTAATAACAAAATAAAACAGTGTACGTATCAAAGATCAATCTATTTTATAATTTTTAAGAAAATTCATTGATTATTACTCTCTTAAATTAACTTAGAAACCTAAAGTTAAAAGTTAAGAATGAAATTATCAGTAAAACAAGTAATATTTTTCATTTGCAAAATGAACTGATATCAATCAACTTATGTAGTAAAAAATATATTAATCAATACGTGCGTGGTAATTTGATTTCACGATAAACGCGTTTATTAACACGAGGTTCACCGTTGGCTAATCATTATCTCGTGCCGCATATAATTTAAAATGTGGGATAGTCGCGTGACATGGCATATTGTTTGCCGCGCTAGACGTAATCCGAATGATAAGCGGACTGGGCAATTTGGCACCGCCGGCGGTCTCTATCGGAGCAATGCCAACGCCCCCTGCCACTGGGTACTGGCTCGAACCCCCCGCATCACGCAACTTTATACAAGCCAATTTTACTTTGTTTGGAATTACATAAATATGACATAGAATGTTATGGAATTAAAGTTAATAGAAGAGCATCGGTGGCTCAGAGGTTTTAGCTCTTGACTTGTAAACTGCAGGTCCCGAGTTCGAATCCCGGCATGTACCAATGTGTTTTTCTATTTTCGATTTTCATATGTGCATATTTACCGACGCTCTTAGGTGAAGGAAAACATCATGATCCAACCTGCACATATCGGCGAAGAAATTCAAAGATACATATATGATATATGTATACATGCAAAATACGCGCTAGTCGTGGAGTTGCGGAAAATGGAGCCCACCATGGGTCAAAACCTTTAACCTTTAAGCTTTAAAGTTAATAGTAACGTAGGGTAATTTTAGTATGAGAAATATAAACTAAACGACTCATTTACCTGCAGTGCATCAGTAAGATCCAATTTACACTAGTACGTCTGATGAATTTTTATGATCAATAGATTTTTATTTCCATTCTTGTAAACGCAATTGCCAAGTTCAGTCGCTTTGAAGAAACAGGGTCAAAGATATCCCTTATTCATAGGTTGCTTTACAAAAGCTCAACTTGGTTGCTGACACTTTTTAAACAAATATTACTTTGTAGAATTTTGCACCTTTCAGGCAAATAAATTATTACATTTCCATCGTACGTATTTCACTTAATTGACGATATTTATTTAGGTAAATTAATTAAAAACAAACTCAATACTTTACACGAATTTACCATGAAGTAAAAATATAGTAAAAATCACCATCAGTTATTTAAGCAAACTTTTACAGTCGACACAAAGTTTCTCGCTCTGTTTCGCGTTGAAATTCACTAGAGAAATGAAATATATGAGATTTAAGGTAAAGGTAAAAGTGAAATAGACTTTCGTGGTTTCCAATCTATCAATGTCTGTAAATAAGACTTTGATACATTCGTGGCAAATATAAAACATATTCGAAACTTTTTTAGTTAACAGTTCAGGATTATGTCTTAGAACATTTTGATCTATACCTAAATAAGACAAGACGTACTAAAATCTTCTTATATTAAAATTTTTGGCTTCCTTTCCGCATCTTGGCTCGGCTACAAACGAAACATTGAAATAGCAAGATCATCGGATCGGAGATTTGATTAGTTACGTATTAAATATTTTTGTTTGTTTCTAATATAATTCTTTCAGACGGTCTATATCTAATTGTTACCAACATCCTAATTGCGAGTACGATTATAACCTTATTATAGTTTAGTTTATTTAAAACGATGTGATAAATTGGAAAAATTAGCAAATGAAAACAAGCGTTTGACAAGAGCTCTCTAAACATAATGTGTAAAAAGTAAGAAAAAGTCTTGTAAGTTGAAAGGGTTAGAATAAATTCTAGTACATTTTCAGGTCGGGTTCTTGTTTGAAATCTAATACATATTGCATTAGAGGCGACTCGGCGCGAATGTAATCCTATGACGATATTGTTTTTAGCTCGACTTTGTTGAAGATCTCGCTCCTTCGGGACTAAAACTTTGAGTATGGGATACGAGTAGTTTCTACAAAACTTTACAAACTGAAAGTCTTCTTTATTCTTGTGTTTATTTATGGTAAACTATGTGTATATTTCTAGAATTATTTTGTTTACATGTTGTAAACAAAACACTTTTACTAATTAAAAACTAAAACATATTGTCTAGCATTTAAACACAACTTTAACTTCATTACTTACTAGCTGTTGCTCGCGACTTCGTCCGCGTGGGATTAAAAATATAGCCTAGGTTACTCGGGGATAACGTAGCTTTCTAATGGTGAAAGATGTTTTGAATTCGGCCCAGTAGTTCTTGAGTTATTTCAATACTTACAAAAATACAAAGTTTCTCTCTTTATAATATTAGTATAGATAACTTGTGGAATACGATAATGTTAAATTGTAAAATGTACATGATAATTTTAAATTGCTAATTCAAACCCACGACTTTATTTATTTAACCACTAGGCTATTGGTGCTTCAAAAATAAATCATTTTAAAAATTAAGACAGCAGAACTTTACTGTTAGAGTTAAATGGTGCGATAATAGTTCGGACAAATTATTGTATTTCTCTTGTTATAGCACAGTTTTACGGAGCGTAAAGGCAAGACGGACAGACCCTGTCACTTTGTTTTGTCCCGGAAAGTAAATGTCAATAAACTTGAAGTGCGCCCTCCGAGGGAAAGTGTCCACGCGTGTACTTTGTTGTTTCTGTGGAAATGGGACTAATGTAAAATACATGTAAAGTTGGAACGCTTCAAGATTTTTACGGTCACTTTCTTTATGTAAAGCTTATCTGCATAAAATGGAATATATTATTTAATCTTCGATATAAGGTAAATGTACCAGTAATTGATACTATAGTGGCGGAAAAGCGCTATTTTCTTCGTCACTTTTAATCCATTGCTAGTAGAAACTTTTGTAAAAGTTAATAATATTAACCAGTCCTTCAAGCAACTTATAATACACCTCAATTTATTTTAATTCATCTTTTAATAATATTTAAGATTTTTTTTCCAAACCTCTCAAAATGCAGTAGTAATTGATAGGCGTCTTTTCGTTTGCGGTAGTAATTGATAAGGCAAAATCAATACAGTGGCCCAGTAATTGACAAGGTGATTGCTCTTATTTTAACCAACTTAATATTGTTATATTAAGAAAGATTGAAGTCCAATAAATATTTTATTTTAATACATAATAAACATAAGTATGCTTGTGATAAAATATTATAATTACCTAAATTTGTTTAAAGCAAACCTTCATATTGGTAAATATAATATAGGAGAAAAATGTTATACAGGGTGTCCCAAAATTCAACGATAAGCCAGTGCCAGTGCATCACCAGATCGGTACCTGCATAGGGAAAATTAATAAAAAAAATCTAACTCTTTTAGTTTAAAAGTTATGTTAACTTATTTGAATATAATTGCTCTTTGATACCCGACCCCATTCAAATACCCACTGTCTCTTGAGCTATAAAGATATCCCTGCTTTTTTATTTGCAATGGGTAGCTTAGTAACATAGCTAATAATTTCAGTTGAAAACGGGACCTAACTATCTGTAGTTTAAGTACAAAAAAATAATTACTTTACCTGTTTGCTTGAAATTTTCGAATATTTTAACTTTTCATCAACTTTGTCATGCTGCCGTGAAAAAAAAATGTATGGAGGGTACCGTGGCATGCTGTTACAAAAGTTGGCGCATCTCATCAAGATTCTAAATTGGTACAATGTTATGGTAGAAACATGCAAAAACTCTGTTAATATTTTTTTCAAGTACTGAAAAGGATTATTTTGCATAGTTTCAAAGTACTTTACTAAGTGTTTAAACAAGTTTTAAGTTACAGATTTGTGTATAATTACCTTTATTTACACGTTTTGAGGTACGAGCGTGTTAGATACTATTGATAAGTCAGAGTGAAACAGGTAGTGACGTCATAATAAGTGGACCCCCTGGGGTACTTTATTTCTTAACTTTAATGAAATAAAATAACAATTATGAGTTTCATTTAAACCATCATGAGCATCACCACTACCAACTAGACAGAATTTAATCGAAATAATTAGTTTTTGTTTCTTCTCTACTGTGATTGTGATGGTGATGATGATGTTGCACTGCGACTTATTAATAGTAGGTTTCTAACACGCTCGTACCTCAAAACGTGTAAATAAAGGTAATTATACACAAATCTGTAACTTAAAACTTGTTTAAACACTTAGTAAAGTACTTTGAAACTATGCAAAATAATCCTTTTCAGTACTTGAAAAAAATATTAACAGAGTTTTTGCATGTTTCTACCATAACATTGTACCAATTTAGAATCTTGATGAGATGCGCCAACTTTTGTAACAACATGCCACGGTACCCTCCATACATTTTTTTTTCACAGCAGCATGACAAAGTTGATGAAAAGTTAAAATATTCGAAAATTTCAAGCAAACAGGTAAAGTAATTATTTTTTTGTACTTAAACTACAGATAGTTAGGTCCCGTTTTCAACTGAAATTATTAGCTATGTTACTAAGCTACCCATTGCAAATAAAAAAGCAGGGATATCTTTATAGCTCAAGAGACAGTGGGTATTTGAATGGGGTCGGGTATCAAAGAGCAATTATATTCAAATAAGTTAACATAACTTTTAAACTAAAAGAGTTAGATTTTTTTTATTAATTTTCCCTATGCAGGTACCGATCTGGTGATGCACTGGCACTGGCTTATTGTTGAATTTTGGGACACCCTGTATATAGCGAGAGCGCTCCATAGTATTGTGACAGCATGCATTTAATAAGGGGTTTCAATTACTAGAACACGATCAATTTTGGTTCTAGTAATTGATAACCGTTATAACTAAATAAATAATTCAAAAATCAATTAGAAAATTAGACAATAGAAAGTATGTTTATAACAAAATGTAGTTCTGATAATATTTTTCGATTCAACAGTGCTGGTTCCATGCTAAACCCCCGCTAAACAATACGCTCTCTTAACAAAACACGTAAGAAAAGTGACAAACGAGGAGCGCGCACTGACGTAAAATGCAATATTATTAATAAATAAGTATTATGAATAGAAATCACTTATTTTGATTTTAAAATACAAATAACAGATAGGTCTACTATTACTTTATGTGTAAATAGCATGAATTAAATTAACAGATATTTTATTATAAGATGTCAAACTCCAAATTATCAATTACTGGGTCACTATCAATTATTGGTACATTTACCTTATATGTTAAGTATTACAAAATTAAATGCACTACTTAATAATATTTATGTTTAATTTAAGTAATAAAAGAAGTTCAAAATCAACACTGTCGAGAACAGATTTATTTGATGTTTCAAGTTATATCTAAATTATCAACCCTCGTAATGTTGTTATGAAAGTGAATTATTAATGAACTGATTACACGGAGTTTGTTAGATTACGAGTAACAACAAAATAATAAGACCTACATTACTTCTCGTATACTAGTAACTTGCTTACTATTTACACTGCTCTAAAGAAGCTTTAAAAGTTAGTTTAGTGTTCGTATCCTCGTCGTAAAGTTGAAAGTGTTTCTAAGTCGCGAGCACCTTGTTGCGATCTTGTCGAATTCATCGCTAAACCGAATTTAGGCTCTTCGTACACAATGCTATCCAATTCTGCAATTTTTATGTACCGACTCATCATCATAGTCAGCCTAAGACTGTTGAAGGCACGCCCCCCATCGATTGCTGCAATACGCGGTCCTGTAACGCCCGCATGCAGTGCTGCCTCTCAATTTGGCACTACATAGCTATGTTGTTTCCACTAAATATAGGATGGCTGGAAGAGAATGCCACTAGGCATTAAATCCTCCTTGTACTAACATTGTGCTAAAGTTTAAATAAATAAAATGTTTAACAGTCATCAATTCATCTTTAGAGAGACTGGGCCACACTTCATTGTGTCCGTGGTCGTAATTCCAAAACTTTTCACCCCATTGGTCGTTTCAAGAACGTGAGGTAACAATCTCTTAGAGATTCGTCTCTATCTGTGACTAAAATTGCATGTCTAGCTTCGTGTATGATACGCCTTAGTCGCGAGCAGTTTGTGATCCTGTCGAATACATCGCTAAACCGAAGCACTTATTGTTTCGAATTTTGTTCAAAGCTAGAACATACATATTCCAGTAGCTTTCAGTTGCAAGGATTTGTGTTCGAACGATTTCTTTTTAAAGTGGCTTACAGTTTTACAAACTCTTAGCGAGTTAGTAGTTCTATGTTTATTTTAAATCTGTTCTATCTTTTAATAATAAAACTTATATTAATTTCAGTAAAATATATAGCGTCTATTGAGTTTAAAATTGTAAGTTTAAACACTAACTAATAAGCGAAAAAGAATGATGAAAATCGTAACTATTTACCAGATTGAGTATATTCTTGTAAAATTACCTATATTAGTAGGGTATTATAATTTATAACCACTAAACTCTCTCTAAACCGTTAATTATAATACTTAATTGTTACAACCCTATTAATTAGGGTCATACTAAGCAATCCAAAGATAATTAGCAAATTGGCGCTTAAAGGTAAGATGGCATTTACTTTATGTTTATGCACAATTATGATAATAGCTTGTTATTATTATAGTATGCGAATGTTAGGTAGAATGTTTGTTCGCGTCTCTACCTATCTACATATGTGCTGGAACGCACCAACACGTAACTAATTGTAACTTTGAAACGTCTAAGCGAACCTGAATGATTTTTTTACATAGATGAAATAGCGCTTATTTGTTTTTACAATCTAGAAAAGAAATAAAAAAGTTCTTTCTCAGAAACGAAGTAACTAAAATAAAATAACTTGGATACGTTCCTAAAAGTAAATAATGTTAATTGGAATATATATTTTTTTATAGTAGAAGGGGGAAAACGAGCACAGGATCAACTAAATCAATCGTTCCGACGCGCACGGACATCTGCAATGCCAGAGGAGCCACAAATGTGTTGCCGGCCTTTGAGGGCCTTCTTCTTTAATTAAACTACAAGTAATAAACAAATACGAAACTTCATACAATAGAACTAAGCTGCTAATAATTCAATGTTACGTCGCTACTATACTTTATACTATGTAAGGATAAGTATAAGGATTTACTTCCTACATATTAACCTAACACATTAACAAATCTAGACAAATACTCTCTCAAGTAAATTTAAATCTCTCCTATAATAATATAAAGTTGATTAAATTATTAAAACTATCGTTAGACATTGTTATACTTTATTTATATTAAACGGCTAAAAACGTTTCATTTCCGGTGAAGGCTGAAGAGTCCGAAACTTATCGGTACCGACACCGAAAATTACACGTGAGTTTTTAGCCGTTTTAAATAAAGTAATATAAAGTTTTTAGTACCTACGATAATAAAACAAATATTTTTCACAAGTTTTGTCTTACTCTATTTTTCCAAGACTTATCTTTTATTGATGCTAAATAAATATGAACTCGGAGATAGTGCACCCGTGGCGCCAGAGTAGTCGGTTGACATGGCAACGTCACTCGCCGTAATCCCCTTTCCTTAAAAGCCTTCAGCGACTTCTCAAAACTTTGTGACGTATTGACAATTTACACGACGTTTATCGAAACGAAGTTTAAGTCTAGGTGATAACATCAATTTAATGTATTTATTTTTTGTTTTGAATATAATTTAAGTGTACTAGTGATCTAGAAGTGTTTTACTATAATACTTAAAAAATAAAATAACTATATTAATAAAAAAAATCAAATCTTACGATCTGTAAAACCAGGTCGTATGATTTGAATTTTATTACTAAGTCCTCGTAAACTGAATGATACTTTTTAGGTCTGTAAGATAAAAAGTCATTTTAGCATCAGCAGTTTTTAAGTAACCTTTAAGTTTTTAAGACCGTAACAATAAAAATAATGATAAAGATATACGGATAATAAAAATAATGATAAATATTTTGTCGTCGCTGAGCTTATTTAAATAAGATTTCAATACTAATCAACTTACCCTGTTACTAAAACAATAAAATATATGTTCATGTGTAAGAAAGATATATAAGTAAAAGTTCAATAAATCTATAAGCTTATTATCTTTTGATGCTTAACATTAACAACATGTAGGTTGCGTGTTTGAGGGTGAATTAAACCCTGCTATCCATTGCTCATTAGAACGAATGCATTTATAAATAAGCTCAAGATTTTTCTTTACAAACTGAATGAATAGTGTTTTCCCTCATGGTTTTTATTGCATAATATATCGAACTAAATAAATAGTAACTGTGGGTTAATATTCTAATTATAATAAAATATAAAAAAACTCATTATGTTTTTTATTTTCTTTTTGTTTAAAACCGGATTACATTGTAATGTAACTTGTATTCAAACTACTCGTATTTCAGACATTTGTTTAACATTCGCGTCGAGTCGTAGATTCATGAGCTCGTAGCTCGTAGAGGCTCGTAGAGGGCTACGGACTCGCAAAGTCCAAGTATTTCTCATCCCGTCCACGACGTCAGGTGTGCTTGACGATGATTTATGCGAAAACTGCTTCCGCACAGCGGAGCTAAGCGTCGCCGGGTTAACTTTTTTTTAATTTATTTTTCGTTGACACAAACTGACTATGACACCCTTCTAATAACGCAATAGAGATGCATATGAAAAAAATAAAATCGTTTACAATCTATACTAATATTATAAAGAGAGGAAAATTGTATTTTTGATTTTTTGTACCTTTGTATGTATTGAAATAACTCAAGAACTACTGGGCCGATTTCAAAAATTCTTTCACCAGTAGACATCAAAATCATCAACCTCTCTGAAAAAGCTAAAAAAAAATATAAGAATTGATAACTGCATAACAATACTTTATTTTGGTATAAATGGCAGAATTAATAAACAATTACTAAGGTTTTATACTATTCGCTATTATTTCATGAGTATTGGTGTATAAGAAACCTAACCCCAGCCATCATTGTCTACTTACCAGTCTTTGCTGAATTAACTAAACTGTATCTTTCGATACCAAATATCTAAAACGGGTTGGAAAATTATATATTATTAATTGGACAATTTTGCACAACTTGAAACGTGATTGCAACCAAATTTATAACTTATTGTAGAAGACTAAAACTTCTTTTAAATATCCTCTTTGATAATAAGACTTCGCGAGAATTTCTAACTCCATACAAATTTTTACGCCAGTTAGATTGTAAGTAGGGATTGGAAGATTCGGTATTCGACCGTAATAGACACCGTTGATGACCATTTAATAACTCTGAATTATGTAGTGCAGTCTTAGTGTGAATTGCTCCACTAAGGGTCTGTTTAAGTTACTGTTAAGCGACTCCTATTGCGGCATTAAGTATCATATCGTTAAATAGCAGCACAAGTCCATTAGGATGTAGACGCAATAAAGAGCTTAGTACTCGACAGACCGGCGTAACGAGACCTCGTTGTCTTTACTAATGATGTCTAAACTCTTCATTCCTTAACAAATATTCTGCCAGTACTTTTAAAAACATTTCAAAATTAACGAAAAAGTATTTTTTATTTAATTAATGAGTATAATAAAAAATATACTTAATAATATTTTCAGGCCCATGGAACTTGTAATTTTAGGCCCGCCACAGGTAAACTTTTCGAAGCAGTACGTGTATGGTTTTTGGCGTTTAACACGAGTACGTAAAAGTGTATATACAACTTTGTCAAACATAGGGAGTATTATAGTGTGTATATAGTTGTATGTACTACACATACCAATCCTGCGTAGAGGAAAAGGGCAGGATGTTGGCAAAAAGTAAGTTTAATTTCATACTAGCGACCCGCCTCGGTTTCGCACGGATGTATTTAGCATCAGCAGTGCACCCGTGCTATGCTGGGCGGGTCGCTAGTTATCCATATAAACAATCTCTCCAATCACTCTACCTTTAAAAAAAACAGTATCGAAATCCGTTGCGTAGTTTTAAAGATTTAAGCATACATAGGGACATAAGGATATAGGGACAGAAAAAGCGACTTTATTTTATACTATTACGACTTTGTTTTTACCTATTACTGGTATCACAAAAATATATCTTGATATCAGAGAGCAATATAAATCAGATCAAAACCGTTGAACTGTGTCGCTGATATTTCATATAAAAAGCGATTCGCAAAGTTAAAACTGTCTATTGAAATTAAATTGGAAATTGAATTTTTTACTTTCCAATCATTGGATTATCCAACCCAACAAATAATATTCAGAAGATCAGAGTTTCACTGAGTTTTAAAGCAAGGATTAATATTTTAGTTGGACAACCTTTTTTTATTTTCTCCATTCAAAGTTCCTATAAAAACTATTTTTATTTCAAAAAGTATATGAGTTTTAATCGAATGTTTCGTCAACAATTATAACGAGTTAAAAAGTTATAAAAATCTATTACGTTTTACACTAAAAGTATAGTTTAGTAGAAAGTTTTATGGCCGTTTTCACCAATAATCCCTAAATTTTAGGTAACCCTTAACTCATTTTAAATGTCGCCTAAAACTACTTTCGTTTTCACCAACAGTTAAGTGTCACTTTAGACAGCAAGGGATCCGATAAATTTAAGGAGACCCTTAAGCCAAAAGACACCCATCTAAAACTACTTTAGGGGTTGGTTGGTCAAAACGGGCATTAATGTAACGTTTCATAAAAGCTTTAAATAAGAACAGTATGAATTCACGTGTAGGTTTTAAAGTTCAATGAAAAATACTAGTAATACCACAAAAACCGTTGCGATATAATTCAATTGTTCAATTTTAGAAAACGTATAAATCATCGTCGGTAACACCTGGCCATGTGGACACAGTGAAAAATACACGATCGTTTAGATTTTTTATAAGTTAAAATGGGAAGTATTTTTTACGTTGGTAGTATAATACCAGAGTTAAGCAACTCTTATAGCTAAACCATACAATAGCTGCACTTGACTAAGTAGACAAATATAAAACCTACCTTATATTTCTTAGCTGATACTAGTTAATAACTTAGTAACCATAAGGAACATAAAAAAATATTTAATGACACCTCAGTCTTTGGGTAAAAGCAGACCACAAAGGAACAGACGTAAATAAAATAATATTCACGTATGATTAAAATGGTGTAATAATAATAAATGATAATTCGATTAACGTGAGGGTTGTTATTTCAAGCAAATCTTTGCATTAAAGAGGAGCGTTGCTGTGCTCAAAGCCCCGTTATTAAGCTTTGACGAAATGCCTGTGTTTGCTAAGCCCCGTACTCGGCATGCTAGTCTGACTTCCATTTGTGTCTGTATTACAATTACCCTGTATAATGCGTCTTATGTCGACCTTTGCCTTTCGTAGATTAAGTGCTGGCGTAGAGCGTCGGTCGCTCAGGGGCTTTAGCTCTTGACTTGTAAACTGCAGGTCCCGAGTTCGATTCCCGCCATGCACCAATGTATTTTTTGTTTTTCATATGTACATATTTACCCAACGCTCTTACGGTGAAGAAAAACGTCGTGATGCAACCTGCACATATCGGCAAATAAATTCAAAGATATGTGTGAAGTCACACAAAATACGCGCTAGTCGTGGAGTTGCGAAAAATGGACCCCATCAAGTGCTGGCATACATTGATATCAAGCAGTCGGTGTGCCGTTAAAGATGTTTTTTTTAATTAGCCTTTCGTTAACAGATTCAAATAAAATACAGATAAAATTAATTTATAATCTCGCTCTTTAAATTTAATCTACGCTTCTAATAAAACCTTTTCATAATTTCCGCAAGCTCACTTTATTACTGAAAATAAATTAAATCGAAAATGGAGTGCCCTTACTCCGGCATAGATAAGCAAGTTTTACTACTGTTTAGGTTTACAAAAACATTGTTTATATTCGTTAAAGCTTTGATAACGAACTACCGAAGCTTTGAACAATAGCTTGATATATTATCTGATGATTATTTGGATATGTAGTCTGAATGAATTAAAAGTGAAATAAGTAATTGGCTTCTTTAAATACTAGCTATAGTTAAATGCCAAGGGAATATTGATGTCCATATATACTGGAAAGCAATATAGATTATTTATTACTAAATTAAGGTAAAGTACATTATTTTATTTAACTTTTACGAAATATATTTACAATCGTTTAATAGATGTTGTTATTTTTCCATAGTATTTTTACAGGTTAAAGTTTGGATAAACTATTTGAATATCAATGAAACTTGGGTAAGGAAGTTAACAAACGCCAAACATACTCGTAAAACGCATCGTAAACTATCTATTTTTAGATTTATTTATGAATACATGAGATCATGTATTCATAAATAAATCATATTCCGTATTCGTTCTTTGTGTCTGGAAATAAGTATTACTTTCGTCGTTTTAATAGTTGTGAATTTAGAGAATGAAAAACTTCAAGAATTAATTAAAATATATAAGGATGTTTTGTAAAAATGTTAAATAGAGAATTCAATATGGAGATAGACTTTGTTATTTAAAAAACGAGGTCGACTAATTGCGATCCCAATTTTCCGTTTTATGTACGTTTTATTTTTAATAACATACAATTACTTTGATAATATTTCTCCCATGACTTTCAGATCTAATGACTGTTATTTTATCAAAAATTACATCGTAATTTTAAAAACAGCAATCTTATAAACGTCGAAGTGAACAGACATTAAGCTTGTGCAGTGTCGGAGCGTCTAATGCATCGCTTCCATTTATTCTGAGCTTACATACCATGCAGTATAGTTTGAAACCAAATTAGAACTGTGACGTGTTTTATTCACAGGAGAGTAGACATATATTTATTTGTATTTCACCTATTTTTTTTTAATTAGGAGTCTTTTAACAAGGACATGGTAATTAACTTGGTTGTATTTAGAATAATATAAAAGTCTAATATAAGAAAAATTAGGAAAAAGCAATCCTTTCGATTCGGATAAAAATGTAATCAAAATTTAACTACTCCATTTTATCCCGGTTTTTATTTTGTCATCTTAATTACAGTCTTTGTAAATTTTAATCTTGTAAAATAAGAATACACTTAACAAGCTGGTCACTGAGTTTATTTATATCTTAATTAAATTCTAATTAATTAATAAGTCAAGACATGCTACAAGTCTTTAATTAATTAAAATACGGTCATATCTCAATACATAATTAATTAGTATGAACTCGTCAAGTTCACTTAACCAATTTACGAGAATAATATACAAATGCTTCTTAATTATAAGTTTTAAATGTTTAAGAAAAGTTCGTTTTAGATTAACTAAAAAAATACAACGTAATTTACATTCGTCATAATTTTAATGCTCTTCGTTTTTAATTTTTCTAGACAATGAAGAAATGACAAATTGCGTATTGGACGAATTCATTTGTACCATGATACGTACCTATAAGAAATAGCATGATATTTAGAGAATTTCCTCAAAATTTCCTTCTACAAGTTGACATTCACAACTTTATAGTGTAACAAAGTATAAATTAATTATAAGGCAAGGAGTGTTAAATCTTACTTAGTCGGAACGCACCGCTGTCTCGCCTGCTAACAGGCTTTAAGCGCTACATTTTTTTCATTTTCTTTTTAAAATAATTTACGATGCTCTAAAGTATATAATTTTAAATAAATTGGTATTGCCAGTATCTTTGCCCACTTTTTGTACATTGAATAACACTTTATTGTTATCTATAAATAGTTTATAGCATAGGATAACTGGTTAAATACACAATCTTTTTTCGCCTTTAAAAGCCATGTCTCAATAAATATAACGCCGAAAAGAGGAGAAAAGAAAAAAGGGGTTGAGTCCAATAAAAATTGGGGCTTGCGTATGAAATAGAATACAGTCAAACCTGGATAAGCAACAAACCTCTATAAGCGAGAGTCGTTCTCTGGTCACGACGAGCTACCTCCATAAGCGAGAAACTAAAACTAAACAGCGTACTCCTTCCTCAAAGGCCGGCAACACATTTGTGGTTCCTCTGGCATTGCAGATGTCCGTGGGCGTCGGACCAATTAATTTAGTTGATCCGCTGCTCGTTTGTCCCCTTCTCCTATAAAAAAAACTGGGATTAGAGAGAAACCTCTATAAGCTAGACAAATATCGCGCTCCCTTCGACTCTCGTTTATTCATGTTCGACTGTACATGTTATATCTAAAACTTAAATAAACAGTAACACTATCGAGTATACAAACATCAATTGTAAATAAAACTACGAGAGATGAAAAAGTTCAAAGGCTCATACACAAATCAAAATCCATTCTGTTAGGCTTCGAGAACATCACGTATTTTTCATTTCAATTCGGAAGCTGTTAGCGTAACGATGTGTTTTTATCGCTACATAAAATGTCACACCGTTTGTTAAGTGAACTTTTTTAACGAAACATTTTATGACGCAATAAATTATTGTACTTCTTAGTACTACGCTGATGGGATGACCCGAAGTGGCCATTGGCCTCAAACAACAAAATTATCCATAACAAAAAAAATATAAGATCTTAATTGCAACAAGAAAAATAAATGATCTCAACTGAGCTAATTAAATTTAATTAAACTCCTTTTTTAAAAATTCAAAACCCAAGTCAAGACTTGATCAGCCATATTTTTAAATGGTAAATGCATTACGGATTATTTTTGATCAACTTATGATGAAATATTTAAGTAGAAATGTTTATTCCGTTATAAGTAACACAATCAGATACTCAAGTTTAAACAAACTGAAGTAATTAAAAAAATCAATCAACAAAATTGAGCGACGCATGTCAAGGGAGGCAAATGGCAGCTTTGGTAAACGTCAAAGGGTGAAAAAGTTGAAGGGAAATCCATTTTGTTTTTATTTTGTTCGTACTGAGTTTATTTGACAGCACTTTGATGATGAACATCTCCTAGTATAGACCACACTACTTTTTATATACTAGGTGTACTATATTGAATATTAGCGTAATTTATACAGTGGTCAACACTTTAGGTTATTTTTCAAGTATAAATTTTAAAAATACTAAATCATCTGTATTATTCCTCACCAGAAAGCAGAAAATAGTTAATTCTCTACACAAAAGAAAATATTTTCATAGAAATAAATATAAATTAAAATCTTCGCCTTCCTGCGGTTTGAATGCAGTTAATAAACTTACGGAAGTAGAACTAATTGAGATTTAAACTTCTTTACTCAGTAATTAAATAATATTTAATTAGAATGTTTAATAAACTTACGGAAGTAGAACTAATTGAGATTTAAACTTCTTTACTCAGTAATTAAATAATATTTAATTAGAATGTTAGTTAATATTTCCAACGTTCAAATGAAATCAGCTTTTTAATGTTTAAAAATGATTAAAGAATTTTATTTAAAAGAATTTAAAGTTGTATTTTAAGTTTTCTCTTTAATTATTTTACCAATAAATTATTATTTTCTTTTCTAAATATGGAAATTAAAGGAATACTCCAAGTCTGGTGTTTGATTTTAATATATGTTTAAGGAACAGTAGTTATTATAAATCTAAAAGAACAAAGTATAAAGCCCTAATTTCCTATAATATACTATTAGGAATTATTTCAGTAAATGTCAAAAAAATCAAATGAGAGCCTTTGCAAAGGAGGCGCAGCTGGCTCTCAGGGCAGTCTGGTTCGTGGTAGCGAACAGACGTTATTCTTGTGTAGTTGTCTTGATATAGATTTGTTTCTTAATTTAATGTTATTTTAGAACGAACATAAGTTTATGTAAAATTAGTCTCAAGTCACTATAAACAGGGCAGACCCTTGATATTTTTTTTTAAGCTAAATAGGACACGGGTCTTAAGAACACCGATAGTACTTAATTTAAATTTAAATTTCCCATACATTGGATGAGAGTTGTTGAAATCTCCTGATGCGAGTCATTCATCCATGCTAATTGAACTTTTGAATTATTCCTCACATCAACGAACGCGCTCACTGAAATAAAACCAATTAAAATATCTTTTTGCTGTGTTAATAAGTTTAAATGTGAAAAATTGACGAATCAAACAGTATTATTATCTACAAAAACATTTTAAACATAACTAATTATACATAATGTCATCTATACTAATATTATAATGAGGAAAACTTTGTATTTTTTTTATTTTTCTGTGTTAAAATTATTCAAGAACTACTGATCCGAATTTAAAAATTGTTCCACAATTAGAATGCTACATTATCCCCGAGTAAAATAGGCTAAATTTCTTTAAACCAATCGGAAGAAGTCGCCAACAACAGCTATAAAACCTTGTAGTCATATTCTTAAGGCTGTAATATGAAATGACATTTAAATATGCAATAGTCATAAATTTTAACAGTGGTAGAGCCCGCTTTAACATCTTCGCACGAATTGGCTAGCACACAGAATACAGGCGTCAAATGGAAGCAATTCCGTGTTTCGTCGGAGTATTTTAAGTCCACTTTCCCTTCCTATCTTTTTCTTATAAGGAAATGATGGGAAGGGGAAGTGGATTTGACTGAGGAGGGGACTCATAGAAAGAGGTATTGTCCTTTTTATGTGCGTCTCCAACTTCCGTGGATTAAGGGTAGGCAACGCATCTGCAATTGCAAATGCCAATGGACAGCGGTCGCTTCGCTATTTCAACGAATTCAGGTGGCCGCTTGCTCGTTTGCCACTTTATAATATAAAAAAGACCACACAACTCCAACTTCCATATTTTTACGTCTATTAGATTATAAGGCGCTTACTTTAAGATTAGTTTCAGTTTTCGGCCGTTAGTAACTATTTCTATATAAGTTCATAGTTGGTATTGCTTCCTGTTGCGTGTCCGAAATTTTTTATTGAAATAGTTTTAAAATATAAACTGCAGGAGTTAAAATGTGTGATAAATACAGTTGACAAGTGTTATGTCGACAGGTGTAATGGAGGACAATTTTATGATGACGTGAAATGAATACCATCCAGTGAGTTGTGCATCGCTTCACATGACGTAAATTAATTTTAACTCGATATAATCAGTAGTTATATTGAGTGAGGACCACAATAAAAAAAGATCTTTCAATATTTACGTCGATAATAAATTATGTCACATTAAAAAAAAAAAGTGTCAACAAGGGGCATTTCCATAGCGTCGTCTTGTCATTAACATAATGAATATTCAACAAAATTGCAAACTTATTTTTTTTGGCTAATTCGTTGTCTTAATAAGAGTATTAAGAATTAAAATTTTAATTCTTCATGAATTTTAAATAACTTCTAGAATTGTATTTATAACTTCCTTAAACTTATTTATTTGTTATTCAATGAAAAAACACAATACTAATCATTTTTTTTTCTTTATCCTTATGAACTTTAGTACATTTTTATTTCTTTATGCTTATGAACTTCAGTAGATTTCTATTTCTTTATGCTCATGAACTTCAGTAGATTTCTATTTCTTTATGCTCATGAACTTCAGTAGATTTCTATTTCTTTATCCTTATGAACTTGAGTAGATTTTTATTTCTTTATGCTTATGAACTTCAGTAGATTTCTATTTCTTTATTCTTATGAACTTCAGTAGATTTCTATTGCTTTATCCTAATGAACTTCAGTAGATTTCTATTTCTTTATGCTTATGAACTTCAGTAGATTTCTTTTTAAAATCCCAGTGTATATTACGAGTTGATACAAAAAAGCAACCTTTAGTTGTCTAACAATTGTTGCTTCATCGAACAATAACATTTCTAAGAAATTGTAGAATAATTAACGACGCCCAAGTTGTTAAGACGTTAATTTTCCAACACACAACACAACACTTACACGGTATCTTACAATATGATCCCATGTTTGAGTTCCTGTGTGCACTTCACTTAATAATGCTGAGGTTGCACAAGATGCTAAAGAATATGCGAGGGAATATACACATTGCTGCTACATTAAGGCCCTTTGTACAGAAGACTACACTAGTTTTTTTCTATTTCAGTCTCCATTTTAGTCTGATTTTAGTATCCCAGCACAATCTGTTATAGTCGTAACTGTGTACGAATCTATATGAGATCGTATTGCGTAATTTGTTTATCTCTAGGGTTCATTAGACCGAGTTCGCTATAAAAAGGGAACTTAACTTATGCCAGAGTAAAATCTCCATTTTTTTCGCAAACTCGGTCTAATGAAGCCGAAGTATTGGGACTAAAATTGCAGATCACCGTAGTTTTGTAACTGATTGTCAGGAAAGTAATAATTGGTTTATTTAACTTAAATGTCATTTTTTCGTATTCTTTATAGTTTTATCAAAAATATAGTATTTTTATAGAATAACTATTACTTGTAAAATTCGAGTCTTATATTTCTTGGCATTGTTAACGTAGACGCGATCTTCAAAGCTGAATAAAAAAGTCCAAGATTCTTTAGTATAAGAATAAAAATGTTTTTCTTGTGAACTGAAGACTTTAAACTTGATCCGTGGCGTTATATCGCTTGTTGAGGCGACTTAATTACGTGTAGAGTGAAGCTCGGCGGAAATTGCCCGCCGGGGTGAAAGTACTCCCGTACCCTTGTTAACGTAAACACCTTCTAACATGTTTAGTACACGTATAGTGTTTGCCGTTTTACAACGTATATACGTATATGGACTTTAAAAAACGGCAAACTCGAATTTATTGTAAGAAATAAACAAAGATTTTTTAAGTTGTTAGAGCTCCACGTCCGTGATTGGGTCGGGATGACGCAGGATCCTCAAGTTTGGAGCGATTTCTTGTCGGAGACCAAGGTCCACTTCGGGTCATCGTGTCACCCTAGTTAGATAAAGTTGCTTTTGAAAGATTGTTACTACGTACTATTTAATTTTTATTGATACAAAAATATATATATTTATAAATACACTCCGATAACGTACATAAATATAGGTAACATATCGAAAACCGCTATTTATTTCACAAAGTGGCTCTTTAAAAAGAATGAATGAATCACTAGTAGAGTGATATAATGATTTATCAAACTAAAATTAAAACGTGTTCAATTTTCACTCACACAGTAGGATACATGTCGGGGTGTGAGGAAGGAAATTCTATGGGTCTGAGCGTAAGCCTCTGACGACGTCTAGACGCAACGACGCAGCCGCAGAGCCTTCACGGATTTCACGGAACTGTTTCCTAAGCTTTGACATTGTTTGCAATATTTTACGTACAAGAATTACGAGTATATTGTAGGAAACGCTTCGTGTTAAAATAAGGTCAATATCTCATCTAAAACTACTATTTTATTGACAAAAAGAACAACTAATTATAAAGGTATCTATATCATCATCAGCCTTTTTTTGCCCGCTGCTGGACATAGGCCTTTCCCAATGCCTTCCACAAAATGCGGTACCTATATGGTATATACAAATAACATCTCGCTTTTTCGCTTCTTTATGTATAAAAATAATATAATTTACTTCTTTACATGATGTAATAATATCGGAAAAGGACTCAGAAAGGGCTATACACAGCAAACTGGACAATTATAACATTTTCAATCATCTAATTATATGGGTCTAATAAGGCTGAAATACACGAAGATGTTAAAGGCATTAAATCATTTATTTTAATGCCTCTAACATCTTGCAATGCTGCAAGAGAGCTTGCTGCAAAGGATTTACTGATGAGGAAAGTACATATAACTTTAGCAGGCAAAGAGATAATTAGTTAATTCGAGAACCGGCGCCGAGAGAGGCCTCGTTTCTGTTGACGCACTAGTTAGGTGTTACGTTTATTTAAACTTGATACAAACATGTCTATATTTGTATATATAGGTATAGATTTTTGTCAACCAATGGTAAGTGATTTAATGAATTTAATTATAAAAAAGAAGTAAAAAGCTCAAATCAGTAAGAAAACAACACAAGCTACTCGTACTAGAGTGTATTAAGATAAAAGAAAATCGATACCAGTACCTCAAATAAAGTATGGTTTTTAAAAATCGTGTATTAATCTTTACGTATATTCCTCTTATAGAAGTTTTCTTGCTTCTATCCAATTCGAAGGATGAACATCGGATTAGGGCAGGCGACGAAGGGTGAACGTCTGAGCTTTGAAAGAATATTTACGATTCAAAAATATATCTCGTTCTGTTAATATCATTCGGTTTCGAACATTACGGTTAGAATTGACTTTGAAATACATACGTGATATAATTTGAAAAGACTACCGATTTACAATTCTTTTCCCGCAAACATAGTATCTAGTAATAGTAATGACAACTCTGACTTATATGCTGAACTCTTAAATAAACAAAAAGATTGTTATTGTGCAAAAAGTTGCACTGCCTACAAACCACTTGGCGTATAAACGAATAAAAAATGTGTGATATTGTATTCGTGAAAAATAATTTTTTTCCATTAAATCTATAGTTATATGGTGAAAATCTTTGTAGCCAAACGCTGGTTTGCCCAATGCAAGGTCAACATTTTAATAAACTTTGCCAAATTAACCTAGCTGAAACATGAGACATGAACGCAGTCAGAAAAGGATTGGTGGAGTAATTAGTAATGCAAATACATAGTTTCAAAATAAAAATCTTTATTTATTTAATAATAAATTATTTTATGCAAAGAGACTGATTTTTCAAAGTTAAGTCACATTTATTAAACGGAAATAGCAACCTCTTGTTGTCGGGATATTAGCTTTCTAATCTGTTCAGAATATCATTTCCTTTTGTACCTCATGTTTCGCGTTCCTATAAGCACGATTTCCTCTCGCGTGCCAGCGAATAAGTTGGGGAAATTTAAAATCCAAGCTTAAAGCGAAGGTGATAATTTCTACGGCGACTTAAATTTCCTTTATTTAATTACTTCATCGTCTTTGCCGTTGCAATTCTATTTTCTCATATTCGTTTTGGAATAGTCGTTATAATAAATATTTAAATGAGAGATTTAAGGTGTTTTTTTTTACGTTAAACTAGAATGTTTATCTACGTGGACTAGTTGTTACTGCCTAAACTATTTTTCTTTATTAACCGCGAATCATGTTGTCTATTTAGATATTTAAGTAAGCACACCGTAACAGTAAGCAGTCTGGGTAAACCGACAATTTTTTTCAACCGCAGAATTAAGAAGTATACACAAAAACCCTGTAGATTGCATGTACATTTCCATATAATTATCTTCAAAGCCAAAATACGTTCAGTTCAAATGACAAGTGCTCAAGAGTAGAGTCGCTCGCTAAATCACAGTCAGAATTAAACAACTTAAAACGACTTAAAAGAGTCGCTTTAAAGCGTCCCACTCGTTTTACATGAATACATGTTAACGATGTCCGAATCGCTTGGGAAATTACAAGGCAGCGTGAAGCGCTCGCACGCGCCTCGTCGCTGCATTAACGCAGATTTAAAAGGCCACGTTCACACCGCTGAAAATAGCTGTAACCAATTTCTTTACCTCAATTAAATGGCACCTACACTTACCTACAATTAGGTATTTTTAGTATTAAAAAAGTCTGCATAAAAATGTTTATATTGGTAATGTTATATGTACCTATGACGTGTCTGCGGTATTATCCAATTTCATATAATATTTTAACGATTTCCTTTTGGTTTTTCTTCTACCTGCCAAATGACAAACAAGGATTTTCTAACTTACACCTCTTACCTATAAACTGCCTCTGCATATATGTTAACCAAAGATAAATAAAAATTGGAAGAATATTTTTAAATAAAACTTAAACAAAACACAAAAGTACTATGGAATAGAATTATACTACTATGCAGTCAACAATCTCTTCTCGTATAGAAAATCTTAAGCTTCTAAAGCAACGGTGAAACAGCAAACCACTTGAATAATTCTTATCGAGTTTAAAATACTCGAACAATACGAATAAATCACGGAACTTCGATATTTGAATGAATAGCACTAAATATTCAATAATTGGAATGCATTTATGGTATAATAATTCGAGACGTCGCAATGCTATAGAGGGCGTTTGTGGAGTCGAGTATTTTCCCAGGAGATTAAAGAGGCGGAAGTCGGGAGTCAATCTGCTAACTACGTTCCCCGCATTCAGTCCCGGTGTCGACTTACGAACGTAGTTCAGTAAGGCTAGCTATACACGAGGGCTAAAAACTTAAACAATAAGATAATAAACGGCACCACTGGACAGTACTATTCGGTTAGTAATATCGATAGCAGAATAGTCAACCACGTGAATATGTTAGTAATAGTGTTGGAAATTTTTATCTTTTTCGATTAGCGATACTGCTCATCAAATGTAAATTGTTAATGGAACAGTCCACCATAATAGCAGTACTGTATCTTTCTACTGCACTACCTCACTGTCTCCCTCGTGTAAAACAAGCGTTAGGTTTGTGCACTTTTGAACGGACTTTAGCTAGAAATATTATCTCCCGAGACAATAAATTTCAGCGGGTCTTTTCCGCAAGACGGAAAATTAGCCGGCACTAGTTTCAAGCTCGGCTACCTTTCTATAGAGTGGAACAACAATACCGAGGTAAGACCAAAAGACCAGACGAGACCTTAATAAATTATAAAGAAATCCTAGTTAATTCAAGCTGAATTTAATAAAATGTCATACAATTTGTTCTTAATTCTCATCTGGAAACCCATTGTCTGCGTCAAGAACGAAAATCTTATCTACTTTTCAGCTTAAAAAATAATTACAAAAGTAAGCTAATTATTTGGCTACATTTCAATCTTTCACGATAGTAGTCCCAGCTTCGTTTCGCATTTATCGATCTCTAAACAACGTAGACAAAACAAAAACATATCGTATACACAAGTTATATGAATAATCGATTTGTCGATATTCCAAACCACACTAGTGAATTCAAGAAGGTGCGAGTTATCGGTAGAACTATCGGAACACACGTTCTTGAATATAAGATCCGCTATTCATAACCGAACGCCGCACACGACTGAATAGTTAAGGATCAAACTAGGGAACAGATGCTAGGAACTTTCCGACTTCGAAGTCGAGTGGCAACTTTGTCATGCCATTTGCTTCTAACGACGTGTTTACAACCTTACTGTACCGTTTAGTCTGCAGTTTATCAATAGCAAAGATTATTTTAAATGAAATTGCAGTTTATAATTTTTTTTTTTTTAAACGAGTAGGGGAAAACGAGCCACGGGAACACCGAGGTGATCAACGACGCCCATGGATATTCACGGCACTAGAGGAAATACGAATACGTTGCCAAAACAAACAAAAAACCTTTATAAATAAGCTAGCAAATAACTTACTTTCACAAGCAAAGGCAGATAATTACTTATAAGGAATCTTGTTTAAATAAATTTTCCTTATGTAATTGTTCTTTTTTCTCATTTGGAAAGTCCTCTTCCTTTGATTAAAACACAAAAAAGTTTTAAAAATGTTTATAAATATTACAGCTTTATTTAAAAAAAATGTTGAAAGAGATACGAGTATTAACCCGATTATCCGTAACGTAAACTGAAAATAACAGGACATCAAAATCCTCTGGACTCTGGAGGATAGAGAACAAGTTAGTTTGCTGTCACTGTGCGATACTAGATGTTTGAAAATATGTTCAGTAACAGATATTCGACTCATGTAAGACTTAATATTGAAACATATGTTTGTCTCTGTTTTTTCAAAGTTGATAAGAAGGATTAGGTACTATTTGTTTAGACAATTGGAAATCAAACACACTGAATTACAGTAATAATGCGGTGGGAACCGAACACATTTACTGGTATTGTTTTGATGGACATGAAAGTGCGAAAATATAATTTATCACATTTTCTTTTTGAGTAATGTATTTATTTGTTTTTTTTCTAATATGTAGAAATCGTTTTTATTCCTTTAGCATAATTATAATAGAAATTTTATAAGAAACGACGATGTATTATACTTTAATGTTTTAGTAACGTAATATAGTTTTGTAGAACAACGCAATTTAGAACCCTGGTATTTTATTTACTAAAATAAATATTATGTAAAGTACTGCGTTATTTTGGTCGTGGTGAAAATGTAAGGATTTAAATATAGCGTAAACTAGATACATAAAACAGTCTGGGATCTTTTAGGGCATTGTTTTATAGTCTGGGTCACTACATAAATCTTACAGGGACTACAAGCTAACCTGACGACTTAGATTCTATTGTGTGTTTACTGCTGGTTACATTTAAGTATTTTATATAGCACTAGCTTTATACGGAACTTCTGCCGCGTGGAATTAAAAATATAGCCTATGTTACTCGGAGATAATGTAGCTTTCTAATGGAGAAAGATTTTTTGTAATCGGTTCAGTAGTTCTTAATTATTTCAATACATATAAAAATACAAAGTTTTGTTCTTTATAATATTCTTATAACACGAACTAGTTCGCACAGAATTCAGTCTATGTTACTGAATCGATAATACAACTTTCTGAGGAGAGTAGTAATGTCGTCTTTAAGAATTAATTAATGAATTAATTCTCAAGTAATTTCCATATTAATCAACAATAAGTTTCATCAACAATAAGGGTTAACGCACATTAGTTAAGTCGCCTTGTTCTAATAACTCAAACGCACTAGTTTACTAACCCCTTCTAACTGCCCGAACTTACAATTAGGCGGGTACTTTGAAATGAATCCATCTATCTCTGTAAACTTAGTCGCGACAACATTTGTACTTTATGATTATTATTTGCTAGATAAGACTCATTATATCAACAACACCCTCAAGAACTTAATAGGAAAGAAGTTGTAGCAGGCAATGTCGGTAAATATTGTTCTGCACCCAAACATGAGGATCCGGTGTCTAAAAATATTCTCATCATTTTCATTCATATTGATAAAACGGAGACAATGATTCATACGAGTGTAATTTAATTCTGAACTTATAAACAAAACAAATGCGCCTGTGCGATTAAAAAGAAAATGTTTTCCTCCTATCAAATGAACTACATAATTAAATGTCAATGGAAAAATGAGAAGTGATATCTTTGGAATGTCATTGTATTCACACGCGATGAAAAAACAATGTAAACTACTATAAGAACTACTATTACCTACCTTAATAACTGTCAATAAATGTTTACCTGTTTACTGTGACGCAGCATCAAGGTGGAATTAAAGATTTCCACTGTTGAAACATACAATAATTCAAGATAAATTCCTTGTTTAACAAAAATTATCTTGTTATTCTACGCTACGTGTTGCCCTTTCTAGATGGTTTATATCAATGTTACAGCTGTGGAAACGTTTTGATTGCGGTCCACCGCCAGCCGGGCGAGCTCGGCAACTTCAGGGATAACGACGCAGCGTAATTACAACGTTTTCTTAATGTGATAAACCCAGAAGATGTGAAATTATTTCGGTTGTATGAAAGCACCCTTATAAGATGTACAAATTTTATGCAGGAAAAGTCGCCTGCCAATGTTATTCATAGTTAGAATGATTAGTTGTTATACTATTTGTTTACATGTCTGATGTACTAATCAATGTGGCTAGAACTCATGTATTCCGGTAAGGGTATCGACTAGTTTCGGACTCTCCGGGAGTCCATCTTCAGTGCGACTGATAGTTTTCGGTGGTCGCGGTCGCGGCGTGTCTCCCTCCAGTGGGAGTGTGTGTTCCACTTGAGTTCTAGCCGTAATTAGTATAATAATGTCTCACGAACATTTTAACAATTAAATATCTGAAGCAAACCTAGGCGACATACAAAATTAGGGCTATGTAATAGATCGTAACTTACCATAAGCAATATAGTATATGAGAGATAAGTAAATACTGATTATAAACGCGTCAACACCTGCGTAAGGCAGATAACAAAATATAATATGTTATCCCTTCCGTAAACGACATTTAATATTAAATATTCGCAAATATTATGAACAAAGAACAGTAGCAGAGTTCGTTAACACCCCTAACTTTCAAATAAGGGTGAGTACACATGAAATATTAGCATTTTTATAACCATTACGTTTTGTTTAGAAAGTGGGACTCAAAATGCGTCTCAGTTGGTTCAGTTTGTTTTTTTCTTTCTTTCATTCGGTACGTAATTTTGTCAACGAATTTTCATTTCTCTTATTCTACTAACTTTAATGTATGTACATCAAAAAGAAGATTACGTAATTGGTGAGTTATGTCAGTATAAAAGCATTTTCAGGAAATACGACAGACAAGCTAAGGATCAATGTTGAAAACTCGCCTACATTACCTAAGTGTATACCAGACTTACAAACAATTCCCTTCCCCCACTCGAAGTAACCACAAATAATAACAGTAGGGACTCGTAATATTTTACGATACCCGTTTTATAACCGTGAAGAAAGTAATCTTGCTTACTGAAGAGCGGACGTAAAATAGATTACTTCATGTAAAATAGGCGTCTTAACATGTTTCTTCCATTTTTTAAAGTATACTTTTAAGGGTATAAAATCCGAAATACTAAATAGGTGACACCAAGCATGGTGAAAATCAATTTAGGTATGAATTAGATTTAGGGAGACTCTTAAGCAAAAGGGGTTGGTTGGTGAAAACGGTCATTAGAATATCAGATTAAGATTTAATAAATATATGTAAAACACAAATTGATTCATAACTAAGTTCTTAATATTGCTAGAAGCATTGTTGGTAGCGTCATAGTCCAACAGACAACCATAACCGATATATATTTAGTAAAAGTTTACTTGAATTTAACCACGAAACTTATTATTGTCAATCTCATAAGAATATGTAAAAATCTTAAATAGTTATTTTACGTCAAATCATTCTATGTTATTCACAAGTTTTTTGCCTTCCAATTTTGTGCAGTTTTTGAAAACGTCAAAAGGTTAAAACACTTCCGCGTAGTTTGAACCTCTCACCTGACTCGCGCCAGTCAAAAGATCATTGTCCCGGCGATTGTGAGAAACGCCCTCTAGCGCAGAGGAGGGAAACGCTTCAAAAATGACGGAGTCAAGTATAAGGACCTTTTAGACCGCGCTGAAAGTTCAAGTAAGGAAAGACTAGTAGAAATATAAGGATACTAGTGTTTAAAATAAAAAAACTTAAAAGAAGTGTCTATTGTCGAAATGGCCTATTTATAGAGGATAGTGCCTAATAGGATGATTTCGGTAAATCAATTCCTAGTGCCAAGTAAACCACATTTTCATTACAAACCTTTACAGTAACTTTTAATTGAAATATGACACGAGTAAAATACTTTATAACATTTATTTAAATACTAAAATCAAATGCAAAAATAATGCAAGATAGCGCATGCAAATATTTCCATGTACAAGTTGCAACATAACACGAAAATAATTTTTCAACTTTTCCAGTGAGAACGGTATCTAAGAAAACGTTTTCGTAATTGCACCTGAGGGAAAAATGTCTTGCGATTTGCCTGCGCCTGAATATAACTTTGTGTTACGTCGCGCTTGTTCCACCTAAGTATAATGTTTATTAATAAATATGAAAGAAACTTTTCACGTAGATACGTATCGCCATGTCGATAACAAAGATAGTGTAACTTGCCTACTTACTTCGAGCTTACTATTTTCTAGAAGTCTTTACTCTTCAGCAATAAAATATTATCTATATCTATACTAATATTACAAAGAGAGAAACTTTGTATTTTTGTATGTATTGAAATAATTCAACAACTACTCGACCGATTTTAAAAATTCTTTCACCATTTGAAAGCTACATTATTCCCGAGTAACATAGGCTATATTATTTAATTCTACGCGGACGAAGTCGCGCACAACAGCTAGTTTGTTTATATACGGTAACTTTACATTTTACAAAAAAATTGTTAGTGAAAAGTACAGTACGAGAATCATTTACAACTTTATTTTTAACTAGATTATCCAGAAACCGAAATCAAAAACTATTTTTATCTGATGTCATTTGTCTGTACAAAAATAATAGAAACATACAGAGCGAAAAGATCGTAGCAATAAAAATATGTCAACTTTTATAATGTTATGTGTTATTGCATCAGTCTCAAAGGGTATAAGAAACAGCCCGAAGCGGTTTCTTATCAAAATAACATGCGGTTATCCGGTTAGAGCAGTGATTCCCAAAGTGGTCCATATCGACCTCTAGGGGTCTATATAGACCACTTTGGGTGTCTACACGGATACCAGACAACCTACAAGGGGTCTACATCATCAAAAAAAATTTGGGGTCCACATACAATAATGATAGTACCTATTTAATTACATCTAAATTTCCTCCCTTAAAGGCCGGCAACACATCTGCGGTTCCTCTGGCGTTGCAGGTGTCCGTGGGCGTTTTTAACACTAAACTTCACTACAGTTTACAGGAAATCAATATCAGGTAAGTAGGGGGTCTACGCAACACGGAAAAACATGGCAAGGGGTCTACGACACAAAAAAGTTTGGGGAACTCTGGGTTAGAGGTTTGGAGCGAAATAAAAATATATCTCACTGTTGTCTCAGTCTCTGAGGAGATAAAGCGATTTACTTCAACTATAAAATCACTCGTACCCAGTTTCCGTGTTAGGTGGATGCCACACCGGCGCAGGCCGAAATATAGGCACGCCAAGTGATATACGGCAAACGGGGTGAAATAGCTTAACAATGTTATCGAATAATAATAGCACCCTGCCGCATTCAAATTAAGTTAATCATAGCTAAAAAGGTTTCTTAATGTATTTTGAGTATGAGAATTGGCACTGTGAAACTCCTTAAGAAATCATTAATCGACTCTGAGTGCGATAACTGGTCTCTGAAGGCAGCAGCATTGTTTTGATATAAAAAATGCTGTCTTGTGCCACTGCTGCCGTTTGGCATCTCCTTTACTTTTTCGCTCAGCTCCGTTTCAAATTTTGTTTCATTTCAGATATTCTATAGAGAAGTACGTGTCATATGGAGGATGGTCGTGTCCTACGCAACATTTTAATTTCAATTTCAAAAGAAAGTTGTTACGAAATAAAATTGGATCCTTTTATGCGCATACATTAAGCGACGCATTTAAAAAAATAAATTTTGCGATTCAGCGCCAGCTGGTGTGCTCGGTACAGTCATGTCGAAAACAGATTGCGTTCTACGTGTATATGAAATGTGAACGCTATAAATGTGTTTTTCGTTCCGCTTAGTTAAAGACTAAAAAGCTAACAGTTTTATTTCAGTTTTCGTAACGTCAACAATGTTCAAAAATGACAAAATTGTTGCCACGTAACAGTGGTAGAGCCCGCTTTAAGATCTTCGCACGAATTGTCCGGCCCGCCCGGCGAAATACCACGACCACACAGAAGACAGGCGTGAAATGGAAGCTATTCCGTCTTTCGTCTGAAGAGTGTGGTGCCGGAGGACTAATTTTTAATCCGCTTTCCCTTCCTATCCTTTTTCTATAAGGAAATGATGGGAAGAGGAAGTGGATTTCCGGGGGAGAGGACGCTTAGGGAGAGGAATTATCCTTTTGCTGTGCGTCTCCTCCTCCGAAGATTATGGGTAGGCAACGCATCTGCAAATGAGGATGTCTATGGGCAGCGGTCGCTTCGCTATTTCAGCGAATTAAGGTGGCCGCTTGCTCGTTTGCCACTTATTAATATAAAAAAAAAAAAAAACGTTAGTCTATACTTCTATACTAACATTATAAATAGAGAAACTTTGTATTTTCGTATTTTTGTTTGTATTGAAATAACTCAAGAACTATTGGGCCGATGTCAAAAAATCTTTCACCGTTAGTAAGCTACATTATCCCCGAGTAACATAGGCTACATTATTTTCTTTCAAGCGGACGAAGTCGCGTACAACAGCTAGTTGTTTCTAAAATTACCAAGATTAAATTTTACACTTTTTTATTTGTGATATTAGAATTAGAATGCAAATAAACCAGATAACATGTGTGACCACATCAAGTTCATCAGAAATTAAAATATGAAATCGTAAACAAACTATACTGAGTCCAAACAATTAATTAATAAAATTAATAAAAAATATTCAAAGGCGCCAAAAGTTTTGATTTCCAGAATGTTTGTGTTCTTTGTTCTGTCTATTTAATTTAAAAGAAAATCACTCACCATTTTTGCTGCTTCAACAATTAAATTGTTTATACGGCTCCTAGAAAGTTTTCTTTTGACTTCAAAGATCACAACTGTGTACAGATTTAATTAAAACTACAAAGTCACGTATACAACCGACATGTTAATTAATGGTTTGGATTTTTTCTTGCATTTTTTTCTACTTATTGTATGAGTTGCTTCTTGCTCTAGTGTATTTCGGTAGCTATGTAAGTTTGCAACAATGGATTCGAATAATATAGGTTAATAACAAAACTTTTTATTTTTTTAATACACGGACACGAATAAAAGTAAACAGTTAACAATAGATCATACAAAAATCAAACAATACTTTAAAAATCATAATAACCCACAAAAATCTCAAACAAAAGAATTACCATTAAAAATTGGACAGTAACGAACAATTTTTTTTAATCAGGATACAAATCAGAACAAGTGCAGTTCAATACGACATTGTTAAAGTCATCCTGGTTCCCAAGCTTACTCTCACATCGGATACAATAGCATCCCCACACAATGGTCTCTTTCGACAACCCTTATTACATTTCTCCGAATACACGAACCCTCTATGTGGCTACCACTTCATACCGGGCCATTAGAAGTAAGTGCCACTTGGCGAATCGAACGCAACCTGAAGTTAATTGACAGCAAACTAAGAACGGAAGTCGTAACTAAAAACGAAAACACGTCCTCGTTATGTTACGCTATCTTTTCGAAGCGAAAAATCTATAAAAGAAACAAGAACAAAGTTTGCGGTTACAGAATTTTCATGTTGAATGAAAATATGAAATGACTTCAATATTGTTACTAGGGTTTATGAGTAAACAAAAATATAAATCGTTGAAGAAAGAAAAGACATTTATTAAAACTATTATAAATTAAGTCCATCATATGAGTACCTTCAAATTAGTGTGTTAATCTCTCTTGATGCTTCTTAGTAATTGGCATTTCAATTAGGAGAGCTTTAACAACTACGAAAATTTATTAAAATGTTTCACGCTTAGATATAATATTATATAATGGGCAAAGAGTAGCTAAATAAATGAGCAAAGAGTAGTAAGAGATTTTTAAAACGTATTTACCTTATCATCAGCCAACAGACGTGCGCTGGACGTTTATTTTCCCTTATGAATTTAGTACAATAAAGTTTAAGCTGTTAATTATAGCAATTAAAAAATCAGAAATGTCTCTAATCTGCGAGTGACGTTTTAATTGATTGTGTTTCAATGTAAAGAGCATCTGTTACCCTGGTAATTGAATTGTGAACCCCGGGCCCGCGTGTGCGTCAACCACGTTTTCGTTTCGGCGACTGATTGGCCAATTACGATGGCTGCTTTGAAATTCACTTTGACCGTTCTAGAACTTTCGCCGCAAATCCTATCGATATTGCTTTATACCTCTTGTTAATAGACTTATTAAAATACCTACGAGCTTTTGCCAACGACTTCGTCCGCACGGAATCAAAACTTGGAAGTAGCCTATGTGTTCTTTATGGCAGTGCTCTTTAAGTATACTCATCCAAATCCATGCGGCCGTTTTAAATAGGTATTTTTATAGAAAACATCCATCAAAAAAAAACTATATCATTAGTACGAAGTCATTAGACATGATTTTAGTATCGCAATTTATATTGATCAGTAGTGTAATTCACTTTTATAACAGAAAAAGAAACAAATAAAAGACTCAAACATATTTCCAGATACAGGAAAACCTTTTAATAAAAATAATTGTAAGAATAAACAATAATTAAAAGTGTCATTTTCATTCGAAGAATTGATCGTTTTAGTAGATAAACGTATCAATTAACAGTGTCATCAATTTTGAATAAGCGTGATACAATTAACCGTGGGTTTACATTGTACAAAACACTTAAATCTTATTGTCATTTCTGTCTATCTCTTTGAAGAATGAAGATAGCAATATGCTTTTGGTCGGTGTCTGTAGTGGAAGCTTACGTTTATTTTAATTACTTGCAACCAGACCCGCTTTATAAAGCAATTAAGAAGATATTATGTATTGGTGGTTTCGAATAGATCTTCAGTCGGGTTTTTCTCACATTTATAGACTGTCGTATCATAGTGTTATGTGAATTGGAATTTTGTGAACTACAAAAATATAAATGGAAAATATAATAACTTTTGGTATAATATTAAGTTTAATTTGTGGCGGTACTTTTCAAGGTATTTATTTGCAATACATTTTGTTATTTATATTTTTTAATAGTTAGTTTTAAAACGTTAAAAATTATCTGTTTCTCGATACAAAGTTAAAATATTTATTTAATTTAGCATTAGAATTTGATTATTAACATAATTAAACAGATAACTGCAGATAATATAAAATATTAACTATTTAATATTTTTATATAATGATATTTTCCAGAGTTTTGTCCACAATGTGTCCGCACAGACAATTGTCCAATTTTCAACATGATGCAGAGACAGGACCAACAGAGATGGTTGAATCAATTCCCTTGCGACCAAGCCTTTGATAGTGGTTTTTATAAACCCCCCTTTGAATTTGGAAGATATTACGTAATTATTAATTCAGTTATTCTTTAGTTTTTAAGCGGACTAGTTACTATTTGCTTTATTAAATATTTCTAGAAATATTATTATTAACATTTAAACTTAGCATAATTATCACAGATTGCATTACTGTAGCGAAATTCGGTAAAAGGTCAGAAAACAAACTACTTTTAATGCACAAGGATACTAGTTTTTATTTTTTTGTATTAAACGAAAACAAGTTGGTATCCGCTATTGGGTGTTTATAAATAAAGCCAAGTTTTTATCGTATTAATAGTAGCATATAGTAATGACATAGTTATGAAAAAACAAAGTTTTGTTTCTAATTTTGTAAGTCTATAGGTGAATAATCCTTTACTCTTATTATATTCCAGATTTGTTGTTCTGGCGAACACGCTTGGAGCATTCTAAATGAACCGAAATATCCTGTTAAAGACATTAGGCCAGACAACCTGGCAAACTCTAGAAGAAACTCCTTTGCAAATGAAAACAATATTGTAAATAAAGTTGGAAAATTGATACAATCTATGTTGCCGAACCAAAGAAGTCCAGCGGCTGTGACCCAATACCCTTGTACAAATTCTGCATGTATCAATCAACCAGGTTTAAACAATGGAGGACCTACTCCGCCCCAGATTTTCCAAGGTCCAAGACCCGCTGGAAGTTTAGGTAGTGCAATAAGATCCCCATCACAAGAATGCAGAGCTTCTAACTTTCCACCCGATCCTGAAACTGGTTGCTGTGGAGTAGATACTTATGGAACTAAGGGTGTAACCGGTGAGTATTTGGCTAAATATTAAATGCACTAGGATAACATATCTTGACATAAAGTTGATACGTTTATTCAAAACCTCTTTGATTGTAGATGCACAAACTGTTGCTGTAATGGCTAATCTACCATTCGGTAACTCAAGATTCAAGCGACAATCTGATAATGATAATGTTCAGATAGAACTGGATAATCGTATTGCAGGTAAGTCAGTCGAGCAAAGTGAACAACACATTTGTAATCGCTTAACCACCAAGACATCGTAACCAAATGCTATATACACTTTTATAATTACTAGGCGGTACTGAAACCGAGCTCAACCAGTTCCCATGGACTATACTTCTCAGAGCATCCTTTGACTTCGGCGTCAACGTTACCAATTTCGATTGCGGTGGAAGCATTATAAGTTCGTGGTACATACTGACCGCTGCGCATTGCGTTGTCACTGATGGCGCTAAACTTACGAAGTAAGTGATATTTGGAAGCAAATCAGTGTGCAAATAATTTCCATATCTCTAATAGTTTGTAAATAGCCATAACATGGCGCGGTAAGCAAGATTTTAGGACCAGATCACATCAATGCACCACTCTAGATAGTTGATGAAAAGCACAAAAAATCGTGAATATAAAAGTAAAGTCACATAAAATAGAGGTACAAATATTGGAATGTTTTAGTGTGGACATATACATGGCGGAATATGACAAGCGCACTTTCCCAATGGACTGCAAAGTGAGTGCAAATGGAGAGAAGTCGTGCATCACAAACGTGGTAGTGCAAGCGGAGAGAGTCATATCTCACTCCGGATTCAATGGAAAAACTCTCGACAATGATATTGCTCTCATACGTCTTCGTGAACCGGCTCCTTATACTGGTAAATAAACTCTTTTCAATAATAATAAGTCATGTTCTTTACCGTTTCTAAATTTCTTTAAAAACTCTCATCTCAGTTATCTGTCTGGTAATTAACGCATCTGGGAGACGAAATCCTATCAATCGAGCTCTTTTGAATTTAAAATTTTCCACTTATCAAGCATTTGATTCTCTTAAGCGATTATTTCCTCAAAACCAATTACCGCCCACCACCAGATAGGCTCTAAGAGCTATATTAAAATTGATATGTTATTTTACTATTTCAGAATTTATTAGACCAATATGCTTGCCACCAATTAACGTAAACAGTGAAGCGTTCTTTGGTTTACCCCTACCCGTTGCAGGCTGGGGTCGTAACGGGCAATTCCAATCAAATATCAAGCAATCAACGGTTTTAAACCTGGTGCCTCGAAATGAGTGTCTCAAATATTATCCATATCTCCAAGCTTCTCATATGTGTGCGATGGGTAGGACAGGGGAGGATACTTGCAAAGGAGATTCCGGAGGACCACTAATGATGTTATATGGTGGAAAATATTACGTAGTTGGCATAGTTAGCGGGAAGAGATCGGATGTACCCTGTGGGACCGCTGTACCGTCGCTGTATACAAATGCATTTATATATTCACAGTGGATACTGAGCAATATTCAATAAGTAATTAAGAAATCGTTATTAAACCTATCTTAAGCTATTAAACAAATAGCTATACTATCAGCTCTTAATATTGCTTTAATCGTTTTTGTGTTGTGTTTTATTGATTAAAATTAAATTAATGTTGAATTAAAGTTTTCCTTGCTTTGATCTACGCGACAATGGACCCAAAAAAAAAGTATTAAGGAAAGGTTTAAACAGGGTTCAGTCAATTACTTATAAAGCCAACTTTTATATTAAAAATTGTGAACTGGAAATTCAATGTTTTATTCGATTTGAGGAAAATTAACAAATTTCTTAATTAACCATTGGTGCATAGCTTCAGGAACAGGCAGTTTTAACAAATTATAATAAAACATGTATCTCCACGATTCAACCTTATATAGTTCTCTAGGATTTTCATCATCGAG
The DNA here is from genome assembly GCA_013186455.1 of Papilio dardanus tibullus. NCBI lineage: Eukaryota > Metazoa > Arthropoda > Insecta > Lepidoptera > Papilionidae > Papilio > Papilio dardanus. The sequence goes on from QDHC01001342.1 coordinate 59,511, forward strand.
GGCTCTAAAGAATGTTTCCATTATATTATTGTCGTTCATTGAATCGAAACTTGTATCATTCGAAGCTGAACCGAGATAGTTACAAAGGGTCTTGATTTTCTTCTCATAGAGAACTCTTTGTTCTTCTGACAGATGTTCAACCATATCATTACCTTGACTGATTTGATATGATAAAAGATTACTGGAATTAACGAATCCACCTGGAACAAAGAACACAACAGTTAACAATTAAAAAATAAACGAATGTATTTTAGTTCAGGGGAATCTAAGCATTACAACGGACAAAACTGATACATATTTCTCTTGAGCAACAGTTTACAAGCTTAACTTAACGTTAATGTTAGAAACAAAAGACTGTAATTATAAGTTCATACGACGAGTGCCACCTAAGAATATGACAATAGCCATTTTTCTCATTATCTCTATTAAAACAGAGAGAGACAGTTGAAAATAACAGGGTACCACACTGTTTCTTTTATAATTGCTTACCTGGTATAAATGCAAGAGCGTGTAATCCATATTCCCTCTGTTCGAGCCGCAAGCTTCTCGTCCAAGCCAACAATCCTGCTTTACTCGCACTGTAAGGACCGAAGCCCGGCAGCGGCTGAAGCCCGCAGTGACTTGCGACGTTGATTATACGTGGATTTATTGAACCCTAAAATAAATAAGAGTATACTGCATTGAATAACAAACAAGGAATAGAGATTACAACAGATTTGAAGTGATCAGCAAGTTTGTTTAATAGTTTCGAAGAATGTGCATATTTTCGCTGGGCTTTTTTTCTGCAATCTCTCTTAACCTTTTTTGTAAACAAAAACCTATATCTATACTCTTCCAGAGTAGTCTAGCTTTTTCACCTATTTGATACCTCTATTTTTCTATATTAGTTGATATATTTCAGACTTCGTTACGACATAAATAAAATTAATTTTAACAAGAACAATAGACTCTGAAAATTATTGCCGTAATCCGATCGTTTTTAATTACCTATCTAACAGGATCGAGCCTCAACACAATATTGTAATATCAAATTTAAAATTGTATTTATTAATAAAATGTTATTAAAAAGCTCATTTTCAATTCTACTTAATTAAAAATATATTTTATGGCAAAGGTGTTATTTCAAACGGCCATATTGTTGAACTAAACATTTTTAAAGTATTAAGAATTGTACTGTTGAGTGAGCATAGACAAAGATCTACAAATACAACTAAAATTAATTATATTGGAATATATTCTGCCTTACTTAAGCTATTGAAGATTGAAAATTCTAGCGTCCATAGCAACTGTTTGAAACACGGCTCTGTGCTAACGGACCAATGAGTCAATCAATGAATTACTATTACCTAGTTATAAGGGTGATTAAGCAATATTATTGAACTTACATTTTCAGCACTTTTTCTAAGTTCTGGTAGGAACGCCGATACAACTCTCATAGCTCCTAATAGATTGACGTTGATTGTATTTTCAATTAATTTCGTAGTTTGCCACTCATAGTCACCAATAGTCATCACCCCAGCATTGTTTACGACAGCGTATAATTCTAAAATAATATAACCTTTATTAATTAAATAAAAAAACGAATGATTGATCACAGCGCAAACCGCAAAGTCTCTAAAAGTAGGTAGGTAACATTTGTAGGTACCCTCATCAAAGTCGTAAAATAGAAGCATTCTTAGACGTATCTACGAGAAAATAGTTGTCGCATATAATAGGTAATTGTTGGATTAATAAAAAAATCCTACTTACTACAATTCGGATGATCTTTCATAACATTCTGTACATAATCTCGGAATCCGTTCACGCTATCTGTTTTAGTCACATCTAGTGGATATGGATGTGCGCATAGATTCCTCAAAGCACGTGAAGCATCCGTGTCGATGCCTTTGAACATTCCCGCAAATGTAAGCAGACCTTCTCGGGCTGAGCGAGCTGCTATAGCCCAGCCAAGACCGCTGTCGCATCCAGTTATCGCTACAGCTTTGTTCCATGACATTATTAAAATTTGTGAAGTACCTACAGAAAAAAAGCTTTAATACCTACATCAACAGAAATAATAATAGCCCAACTTTGAAAAAACTTTAATTATTATATTTTCTGCGCTACTATTTGTACCCTTTTTTCTTTTAACTAGCTATTTCTTGCAACTTCACTAAAAAATAATAAAAAAATCTAATATTCTAAATAGAATCAAACAGTCAAATATTTTAATTTTAACTGCTAAAATATAATTAGAACTGGAACACTTACCGCGAAATATGTTATGCCAAAATGTATTTATTCTTTTAAGAATAAAAAGTGTTTCTATGCAGAAGGCCGCAGTGGTACTGACCCGAGTGCGTATCCCAGCTCGGGATATAAAACGGGTATCAGATATCGTTGCATATGTATATGGAATATCATGTTTGAATTATTCTCGCCCTCAACTACGGTCGATATAATTCAGCGTCACAAAAAATGTGTTTTATTTTTTACCAAATATTTTTTACCTCAATTTTGTTAGAATTTAGATGAAGTTTAGACGTACGACCAACAGATAGCCTAACCCGAAGCTTCTACTAAGGAACATTTTAAGGAAACACAACAAGTTAACACGAGTAAAATACGAGTACCTACTCATGTAACGCGCAAACAATTCATTTGTAACAAATACGTCAACCGCCGACATTAATATCAAGTACCGACCATCGCATGAATATGTCGAATAATTCAACAAAGAGACGTCAATAAAAGTGAATCATTTCAGCACGAATACCCGACTGAGAGATTAGATCTATTGAACGGAAACAATCTTGTATTTCTGCTTGACTTCACACGGAATCGAATCCATCCGACTCGAAACGTGGCGTATTATACACAACACTGATGGTTCAACCCTTAAATGCTAATAAAGAATGACAAAATAAATATCAAAAAAGTATTGAAATGCTTCAATATAAAGAAACAAGGACATTATTCTTCAGCTACGAGTAGGTTTATTACGCAATTATTAAATTACGTTCTGTGTGATAATAAAAAGTGAAAGTTGCAAATTGGATTATTTTTTTTTTTAGAGTTACAACAAGAAAAAATTGCACAGTACGGGCAATTTCAACAATTTAAATGTAAAATAAAGCGCTCTGTGTTACAATAATGAATATCAAGCCTGGATTTAAAAAATAATATTCATTTATCTTGCATAAATATTGAAAGCATTTTAAAACGTTTTCAATCTGAAACTGAAATGTGGAAGGATTCGTTTCACATTTCAGTTGTGCATCGCAGTCGACCACGATTAACAAATAATAAATTATTCAACGATTTTAATAATTAACAATGTACTTAAATATAATTTGCTTGCTTCAGAAATATTGCATACATTTTTATTATTAAATGTTACATAAGTGAAAACAAATATATATTACACTGTATAATATCTCTTTGAGTGAAAAGTTAAAACTTTTCATCAAGTTCGCCGTCTAACATTATGGCGTCAACCCACAACAGTTATTTACCTAATTTTCGGATTAATTCGAGCTGTATCCCCAAGGATACGCCAATCTAGATTACGTATACAGTAGCCATTACAATTTTTCTATAGTTAAAAACCCATAAATTGTTACTGGCCGAAATGAAAGTAGCCGATGTCTGATAGTACGATGTATTAAAAAAAACATGTAGATGTTAATTTGTGGTGCGTAAATCTTTTTAATGGGGCGACGCGACTGTCCGATAGCACGGTGTCCCTCGCAGCGGGACAGCGGGACGTGCGCTAATTGTGACGCGACTCGGATATGCTGGCGTCCTCCTGCTTTATTTGTTGCATTGATTTTACATAAATTTACTCGCAGCTGTAATTTAATTTTAAAACTAATCCGTTTTTTTTTATAAAAGCCACTAATTTCTATTTATTAAAAATCGATTTTGACTGGGAATATGAGAATTGGCCAAGGTCAGTGGCTGAATTCTCGAGATACAATGTAGATTATCTTTTTCACAGATAATTAGGAAACTGTTAGCTACCACCGATGTAGCTTGTGAGCTAACAGTTAGCGAGTTTAAAACTGAGGCCGGTTGAAAATAATACTCTAGTTATATTAAATTAAATAAAAGTGCGACGTAGATTGTAGCAAAAATATCATTAACTCCCGTACCAACACAATCCGACAGAAGCACCCTCATACGAGCAAACATTATTACCACAACAGAGTCAAGGGACCGCAGATTTCCCGCGGGAGCACTTTTCTTTTAAAATGTAGGTCCGTTGACTATAGTTCAAAAGAACTTAATGTTATTTTTATTTCAATTCTAACTAATTTTAATTAGGATAATGTTTTCTGTTATACATAAATATTAAATACTTAAAGTATTTGGAGGCAGTGGTTGTGGCGGCAATGGCATTTATCGTTAACAGTCGACTGTCAAGAGATGGTGCAGGACAGACGGCAGCGATGGCAGTTGGTGTTCTCTTTATTTATTAGAATCCGTGACCGACTTGGGTTAGTGCGTCACCACCGCAACGAAGCAACGAGTACCAACTCATACCAATACCAATAACTCATACCTATGAATGAGTTCTCTTCTGGTGATAATGTTACGCTACCAGGGTCTATATATTATTCCAGTGTTAGGTTAAATATGGCAAGTATTTTGTTTTGTGTCAAATTATATGAGTTTGGCGACCTTTTAGTAAAATCTGTATTAAAATAGCCAATTAAGACGCTCTCAAGCCACATATTGTTAGCGTAATTAGGCTATTTAAATAGTACATAATAATATTATTTCATACATAGCCCTTAAAGATTATCGCTACAGGTGTTATATTATTAATTATCTAAAATAAATACCTATTACCTATTACAAATTATATTTTTGTAATACGCAAAGTAATAAAATGTTTTCTTTTACGTCTGTGGCAATTCTTTGTGGTTGTCATTTGTCAAAAGTTGGTTGACATTGACAACTTATATTGTCGAGGGCATCAAAAACATTGAAACGGGAAAAAGCAATCACATTTTCGTTTCAAAGTTTATTTATATTTATTAAAAGCGTTATTGTTCTATTTAATGATATTTTCGAAGGATTTATCTCTCATTTTGATATTACCGAAAAAGCTATCACATTTTTTGACTTTACATCGTAAATATGGAAGTTCTATCTGGACCGAACGCTATAGACGAGCCGGTAGAAATATAACCGTTTTAATTTGATTTATTTAAAAAAAAATTACCAACCTGCAAAGAACATTTTGATAAGATGAGCTATTTTTGTGTTTCAGAGTCTTTTATATAAACTGCAACGCAAAATCAAGGTTTTCAACACAAGCAATTCTTTACCAAATCGAGGCTATAATTTAGTTGCCAGCTGCAGCAAATATGGCATTGTTTTCATCCTTGCACCTAATTCAATATTATCAGGTAATTTTCAGGAACAATGAGATAATTCTAGTATAACTCTGGTATTAAAATTTTTCCTTCTTACAGCTTACTACTTGAAGGATCTGGTAGACAAAGAATGTGAGCCTCAGCATGTATCACTAAAACTTCAGACAGAACCAACTCATATTGCTGTAAATTGTGAACAAGAATGGTTAGCGGTGATAAGCAATAAAATGCTTTTTGTGTACAAGATTATTGATTTTCAAAATCAGGTGAGGTTCTATGTTTCTTTTTTTTATATTATAAAGTGGCAAACGAACAAGCGGCCAGCAGGGTTCGCTGAAATAGCAAAGCGACTGCTGCGTTGCTTACGCTTAATATTCTAATTTATGACATTGTAACCATACGGCTCTATGAGACCAAGTTTGCACAAAAATGGACATTTTGCTTCATGAAAAGGTTGTTTTTTGTGTGACAGTCTAATAAAGCCTTAGGTTAACAAACACAAATACATACAGAAATATAGAAATTGTGATTGACAATTGTCTTTATTTTCGAGATTCTTGAAAGTGGTTTATAAATTTAATCTTGTTGATTTACAAAAAGTGTTATTTATCAAAGAAGGAAAGGCAATGAAAAGAAAGCAAGTCCCTTTAAAATATATTTTTAACAGAGGGTCTTTATTTCTACTATCTATCTTTATTAAAAGAAATGTTGGTATTTTAATTCTACTATCTTCATTTGTTTTTTTTTCTTTCAGAATACATCACCATCATTTTCTATAAAGTTAGATATCAACCCGTCTACTTTTGTATCTGCTGTACAATGGAATCCGTGCATACCAGACACTATTGCCATAGCATTCTTTGACGGCACTCTACTTGTCAGTCAGGTTACTACTATGCAAGTTAAAAAGTTGCAATCTAATGTCAGGTAGGAATAACCAAATAAAATATTTGTATGAATATTATACCAAATAAAATGTAAAAAAGATTACTTCAAAACTTCAATGAATTCATCCAAGTTGTTAATTTTATAAAATTAAATCAAATTGACAGTTTTATATTATTTGAAATAGAAACCTATTTCTGTGCTAAATCTCATATATCTTAATAATTTCAGTGCAGCTGTTTTTATTTACTAATAATAATGTCTCATGGAAGTTTAAACAGTGAAATATATTGCAATCCAATTGGACTCTCAGTTGGGTTTGACTGTTTATTTGCCAATAGTCGATTTTTTTATACATATATAAAAATTACATTTCTTCATAACAGATGCATTTGCTGGAGTCCTAAAGGCAAGCAATTAGTTACTGGTAACAATAATGGTACACTCTGTCAATATAAACCAGACTTATCACCAATGAAGATGGTATCAGCACCAAATCTATTTGACAGGGCACCAACAGAAGTGCTAGCTATACATTGGATAGCAACATACCAATTTCTAGTTGTTTATAAGAATGCCACTGATAATGCACGACCAGGTAATACAACTTTAACTCATTGTTTAATGTGTGATATTTTGTGATGTATTAAGAAATAATTATACCTTCCGTTTTGGGAAAATGGGGTACAGATAAAGGGGTTTGACACAGTTAAAGTGAACATGGAGAGATGCATAAAAACTATTTAAAAAAATTGTTTATAAATTATAGTTGAACTTCGACCAATGGTTGACCACTCCTATGACTAAGTAAATATATAAATAAAGCAATGCAACAAACAATATCTCTTAAAAACCCAAAAGAAATTAAAATTTTCTTTAGTCTTATGTGAACATATCTTATTGGTATAATTTCTTACAGCTGTTACAATAGTCAACACACCAAAAGCTGGTCAGCCATCTTGCTTGAATTTTGAAGATATTTGCTACAGTTTGAGTTCAAATAGACCATGGTATTACTACTTGTATGGATTAGTCCAATGGTGAGTTATTTTTATACTTCATATTTAAAAGTAAATATCTATTTAAACATGCCTACATCACACTCAAAACACTCAAGCCAGTAACAAAGAGGTGTAGACAGAGAGTACGGACGTTTTTCCTTGTATATCTCACTGAAATACATAAAATATGTTTTTTTATATATTTTTTATTTTAGGAATATGATACTGACATCATCGTCTAATAGTTCTGAGATAGCAACTCTCTCTGCACCTGATGGTTGTAGTTGGAAGCAATGGTGTCAGGTAATTATACCCGGCTGCAAAGGTTCAGTTTTAACTGCACAGTTGAACTGTACAGTTCTCATTTTGCCTACACATGTCCGTTTTTACTGCAAACTCGAAATGTACAGTTAAAACTGGCTGAAGCCGACTTAATATAAGTTTTTTGTATATTACAAATAAACTAAAAAAACTACTAAACCGATTAAAATATCATTTAACTATTAAATTGCTATATTGTCCTTGGCTAATATAGACTTATTAAATTCATTGTTATTGGGTTGTTCGGAAAGTCATTTCGTTTTTTTGATGAAAATTATAGACAATTCTGCCTATAGAGACAATAGTGCTAGGTCTGGATATGTCATTGTATCCCATTCAAGCTGTAGAAGCTATTGGCGAGTGACAAAACTTTATATTGTATTTATCAGCTTCAACCCGCCTTCAAAACTTGAAAACTCTTTGACATAAAAATTGCCGGATGGAAATTTAGCGAACCAGTTCTGGCACTGGCGTACTGTCAACACACCTTCTCCATTCACATCGGTCAATTTCTTTCTGACTTCAACAGCATTTTTATCCTTTCTGTAGCAAAACATAAAATTAGTCGAAATTTTTGCTTTTCGCTCTCCATATTTAAAAGGGCACCAACCAAAAACTATAACGTAGAATTAATTGAAACTTTTCACAAACTAGCCTTGTTATATGAGCTTTCAAAGCATATAATAATTAAACGGCTTAAGTGAGAATTTAGGTGCAAAAAATTCAATTAAATCCTCTATCGGGAAAAAACGAAATGACTTTCCGAACGACCTAATATTATGAAATATATTACAAAAAATAGATTTTAAGCTATGCTAAGTTAGAAAGGACAGTTAATAATTTAGACAACTTTTTATGACTAACATATTTTTTTTAATTTCTTACAGATTGACGAGGCAAGACCTGAATTACCTTTGACGGATGGAAATAAAGATAACTATCCGGTTGGATTGTGCGTTGATTCTTGCGCCATACATCAACTACCGTGGGGTAAGTCTATAATTTAGTACAGTCGAACCTGGATAAGCGAGAGTCCAAAGGACCGTGATATTTGTCTCGCTTATAGAGGTTTCTCTCTAATCGATTTTCTCGCTTATAGAGGTTTCTCTCTAATTCGATTTTCTCGCTTATAGAGGTTTCTCTCTAATTCGATTTTCTCGCTTATAGAGGTTTCTCTCTAATACGAGTTTCTCGCTACTGTAGCTCATCGGGACCAGAAAATGACTCTCTTTTAGAGGGTTCTCGTTTATCTAGGTTTGGCTCAAAATTATTGAACATAAACAATACTTTAATGGCGATGGCCGAATACTGAAACGTCATTACAACATTGCACAGCGTCTTGATACGACAAGCGAAATTCCAAGGGTCCACGATATTATCGCTTATAGAGGTTTCTCTCTAACTCGCTACTGTAGCTCATCGAGACCAGAAAATGACTCGCTTATAGAGGTTTCTTATCTAGGTTTGACTGTTTTTTTTTTTAGGTGAAAATGAAACTTTACCACCGATGCCACTCCTCCATGTGTTATCACACACTGGGATGTTGTCAATTTTCAATATAATAAATTTAACAAAGGATGCCGTGATGTTCTGTACACCGCCACAACAATTTACTTTACCCGCTAATGTTATGACAAGGTATGTAGAAAAGATATTTATACCGTAGAAAGAATACCTTAAGACTGCGTCATACGTATGTTGTGCATCACTTTACGTTTTTAAACCAATAATATCATGTTTTAAGTCTGCGTGGGACGTAAGAAAAATTAGTTCACTGAAAATACGCTAGGAGCACCACAATACTATATGATACATCACATTTGCTTGGGTCTTATTTCTGGACATAAACAAACAAAATCGTATACGGAGAAAGACACCAAAGATCTTTGTCACTTTACGATACTACTTGGCCAATTTTAAAAATTCTTTCACTATTAGAAAGCTACATTATCCCCGAGTAGTATAGAATATATTTTTCATTACACGGTGACGAAGTCGCGAACAGCAGCTAGTGTTTTTTAGATGTATGCATTTTGATATGTAGAAAATTACTTTAAACGATTAATTCTTCTAAGATAAATAAAACTAGCTATTATTGGCGAATTCGTCCTCGTGGAATTTAAAAATCGGTCCAGTAGTTTTTGAGTTATTTCAATACATACAATCATACAAATGTTTCCGCTTTATAATATTAGTATAAATAAATAACTTTGTATAAATGCGTTTATAACTTTTCAGAATATGGAAAAAAAACATAATCAAACAAATTAAAATCATAGATTATATTTGTTTCTGTAGTGAAAATCCATAATAAAATGTGACCGTTGAAGAGTATTATACGTTTTAATTTATTCGGATTTTTTGATTTCAGTTCTATTCCTGGCGATGTTCCACAATCTGTGACAGTTACATCTTCAGCTCCTGTAGTTCAACCTCCGGTAAGTTATATCAAAAATTTAAACAACAATAAAATAAAAATAATTTCTCCATAGGTTACTTAAATTGTTTACATTTAGATTTATTGATTTTTTTACACTATTGGGATATATCTATAAGCAAAAATGCTACACTTTCCTACTATATAATCTTTCGTGATAACATATTATGGCCAAGAATAGGAAAATGTGGAAAAGGATAGAGGAATCTTTTACTCTAGAAGGTATCATCAAGTAAAAACAAGATAATTAATAAAATAAGACGCGTAGACAAATATTTAATAATGATTATAATGCCGGCGGTCAAGCCCGGTGTAGCTGTAAATGCCTCCTCAAGGCAAACAGTGGCGAATCAGTCATAAAAAAATGCCGGCGGCGGACGATTTTTTATATTTTTTGGTGTGTATTTTTTATATGCAGTCAAACGTGGATAAGCTAGAAACCTCCGTAAGCGAGTCATTCTCTGGTCCCGACGAGCTACATCCATAAGCGAGAAAAATATTGCGGTCCTTTGGACTCTCGCTTATCCAGGTTCGACTGTAAATTAAAAAATGTAATCAATTTGAAAAAAAAATTATAATGAAGAAAAAAAAAATGTTTTTTTTATGTTCTAATTTCTATATTCAGCAGCCAGTAATCCAGCAAGCTGCAGCACCGCCAGCCTTCCAGGTTCCTGTCCCCGTGCAGCCGGCGCCGGGTCTGGAGGGCTATATGGCAATGCAAAAACTCTTGATACAGCAAGCAGAAGCTTTGCCACACTTCTTTCCTGGTAAATTAATATTATAAAGAGTAAAGATTAGTATTTTTGTATGTATTGTAATAACTACTACTGGGTCGATTTCTAAAATACTTTCACCGTTAGAAAGCTACATGATTTACGAAAAACAGGTTATGTTATTTAATTCCTCGCGATCGAAGTTGCGAGCAACAGATAGTTTACAAGTAATAGACATATTTAAATTTATTTTCGCCCAAAAAGAAAATAAAAGTTTATTTAATTTCAAATTTTAAACCATTTTGATAAATGTTAATGTTTTTTTTTTGCAGTCTCTGCTCCTAAGATTCCCGATATAAAGCCGGTAGAAACGAAACCGCAAGCGCCGGCCCCTCAGAACATTGTTGCATCGGTAAATATTCTAATAATACAATAGATATCGGAAATTTCACATCTATCCAAATAATTTTACTTTTTTACGGCTGTAACCTGGTTAATAATAAGCCGAGAAAGTTAAAAAGTCCTATTTTTTCATGTTTATGAGGAAAAAGTAAAACACTACTTATAGTTTTTTTTATATAAAAATGTGACCAAATGGCAGCTATTTTGAATCAAACAAAAAAAGAGTCATGTAAATCGGATCAGAACTCGCTCCGTAATTCTTGTACATAAATTAAAAAAACGCCTTCCATTGGAAGTATTGATGGGCTGACAGCTCGAGTTTTTATCCGAAACTGATAAAAACCCGTATGATTAGGACAACAAAGTATTGAAACTTATACTCCAATTTCCTCAGTATTGCTAGGGTCAATTATTTTTTCCCTTGTTTGCCATCAGATCCAGGTAGACCTATACATATGCGGAAGTACCTAATAATTTTGCATTCAAAAGTTGTTTTCATCATTAAATTAATTAACAAAGCATGTTAGATATAATTTTATTTTTGTTTTACTTTTATTCTAATCTCGTTTATTCATAAAAAAACATGTTTATGTTAAATTTATGAAATGACAGATAGTTTTTATCTGTCACGTTTTTGGTAAAAATCACGCCGAAAAGATAGAAATTATGAGTATTTATCCATTTTGAGTTTTTATTTGGTTGAAATCCCAACACTAATTGGAAGTCGATTAAAAACTTACATGTATCATCAACACCCTTAACTTACCAAAATAAATCTAACTTCTGATTTCTATTAAATTCGATACAATTATTAAGAAGTTAGATTACTTATTAAAGTACAGAGTACAAAAAAAATCCTCTTTGTACTTCAGACTGATAATTTTTTATTTTAATTTTAAGACTCCAAAACCAAAGGTAGAAGCAACAGAAGCACAATCTCCGATACAACAGCAAGAGATGAACGCATTGAAGAGTGAACAGGAGAGAGTGAATAAGTTGAAAGTGAATGAAGAACTGATGAACATGCTCATACGAGAAGTGAATGACTTTCAAATGGAACTGTATATGTTTCAAGTTAAAACCAGAGAAGCACATATAAAGGTAATATGGGTACTAATAAATTTGCAAATTTACTATTTCTTTACATTTTGGAGAAAATTCAATAAAAATACGCAATCTTTTTAACTTTAAAATGTTGTATTTGTATAAATCAATAAAAAAATGGTATCATTTTAATAAACTACATAAAGAATAATATGTATCTCATAGTTTACAATTTTGTATTATTATTTCTGTCAGACTGTTATTTCAGTAAAATTAATAATTCCCTACAAACAGAATGTAGCTAATTTTATCTTAGTACGGTCTGCAAAAAAATATATTTAAATTTTAATCAATAACAAATAGATATTAATTTTATTTCAGTTGCAAATAGAGATGGAATCAATGGGCACAGATGTGAACATTAAATCTCAAGATATTGTACAGTTAGAAAATGACAGTGCCGTTAAAGAAATTCGTGAAACTATAATAATGTTAAAATTGGATCTTGTTAGAGTTTGTGCGGCCGTGGCTGAAGCTCGCACACACGCGGAGTAAGTTTTAAAAATATTTTAATTAAAAAAAAAATATTATCTTAGTAATTTCTTATTTAACAATACATTTGAACCATTTAATTATCACTGCATATTTCATAATATAATGAATTGATCCAAACTCTCATATAATGAAAAATATAGAAAAAACATAATCTCTTATCTACTAACAACCTCGATTTTGTATGGACAATAATTACATGTCACTTAATGTATAGCCTATGTTACTGGGGTATAATTTAGCTTTCTAACATTGCAAACATTTTTGAGATCAGCCCAGTTATTGCGTTATTTCAATAAATACAAAAATACAAATTTTCTTATTTATAATAGTATAGTTTACTAAAGTTTTTTAGTTATTTTAATACAGTCAAATCTGGATAAGCGAGTTATTCTCGGGTCCCGACGGGCTACCTCCATAAGCGAGAAATTCGGAGAGACAAACCTCTTTAAGCGAGACAAATATCGCGGTCCCTTGTACTCTCGCTTATCCAGGTCCGACTGTGTAAATAAAATATGTCTTTGTATATTAGAAACAGAGATGTTCATGAATGGAGTCAAGTGGATCCTCTAACATTGAAGCGGGTGTCCGATATTAAGAAGCTCGCCTACTACGTACAGACACAATTAGACCAAGCACATAAAGCACTCGATTTTAAATGGAATGAAAAAGCACAATATGAAAGGTATGTTTTTTATGTTAAGTACATACATACAGGAACACTAATTTTATCGAAAAATGATTAGTATTAATGTTTTTTTTTAAGTGTTCACGACCTAATGCTTTCAGATTACAATAGAATGTCAACAAAACTTTTCGACCAAATGATGGGCTCCATTTTCTGCAACTCCACGACTAGCACGTTTTTTGCGTGAATATCTTTAAATTTATTCGCTTAACCCCTAAACCACCGACGCTCTTCAACAAAACTTTTATAAAAATGATTGTTATTTTACTTTAACGTACATAATAAAAAATAATTTAAAACAATTTTTTGTATTGTAATAATGCATTTTTATTACACTTTAGATCAGGAGAGCGTATGCTAAGACCATTATTGGATGATATTTATCAACCTTTGGTAAAACAACAAGAAATATTGTCCCGGCAAAGCGCGGTCATCAAAACTTTAAAGAATACATTGAAAGAATGCAGCGATGTCGCTCCCGGGATGAGAAAGACATCAATTTTGAGGACAACACCGTTCAGAAATAAAGCGTAAGTAAAATATTTATACTTACTAATGTTACTAAAGGTTTAAAAATAATGTAAAAATAAATTGGATTTATACTATTTTGCATTGAAATGCTTTGAAAGTTAATCGTTACAGTCTCTTACCCTACGGCTTCATTAGACCGAGTTGACGATAAAAATGAACATTTTACTTCGTAAGGTCGTTTTTTGCTTGACATCGGTCATAATGAAGTCGTAGGTTTAGTGAAGATTTCTCATACTAAATGTACAATAAGCCATTTTCTTGGTGACCAAATAACGATACTATGTACTGTAGTCCCTAAGTCAAGAACTAACAATTTACATAAACAATTTAAATTATTGCAGTGATCCTATTTCTAATATGACCAAAAGTATTAACAATATGACCTTAGAGCCCGAACAAGAAAAATATTTAGAACAGACAATGTCAAATCAGAAACTTGACGCATTACGTGATATGCTGTCAAATCACAAAACTGTCAAGATTAAACCTGTCAATATCGAACTGGGAGAAAAATTAATGGAGATGAGAAAAAAGTACGAGAATAGTATAAAAGAAAAGAAAGAAATATTAGAAAAAACTCAACATGTAAAAACTGAATCTAAAACTAAAGTAAATCAAGAAATAAAACATGGTAAACGATAACAAAATATTGATTTTAAAAGCTATATTGAATTCATTTAAATATATATCCTTATCAACTTTAATTTTCAGATGTGTCAATAAATCGTGGAATTGCACCTCCGCAAATAGACATCCCCTCTTACAAATCATTCTATAATGCACAATTACAGAAATCTGGAATGGCTGGTGTTGCAAGAACATTATTTACAGATGGTAATGGTTAATAATTAAACAAGGCTTCTTGTTTGTCATAAAAAGGTTAAAGGTTTCGCCCCATGATGGGCTCCATTTTCCGCAACTCAACGACTAGCGCGTATTTTACGTGAAAACACATATCTTTGAATTTCTTCGCCGATATGTCTGCACATATGTTGCATCACGATGTTTTCCTTCACCTAAGAGCGTCGGGTAAATATGTACATATGAAAATCGAAAAACACATCGGTACATGTCGGGATTCGAACTCGGGACCTACAGTTTACAAGTCAATTGTTTGCCATATTACGCACAATGAAAAATACACAAATTTTCCATTATATTTTCGTATAAAATATTCCATTTTCAGAACCAAAACCGGAGGTAGGAAAGTTTCAAATCAATCAACCGAAACCGGTTTCAGTGCAAACCACTCCTAAAGTAGAACAGATAAAACCACAAAATATGAGCACAGTCACCAGCGCTACTTTGAGTTTACTCAGAGATAAGATACAGAATAAATCCCAGGCTATTGAACCTAAGAGTGATTCTAACACCTTTATGGGACAACCTATATGCAAGCCCACTGGTATTACCTGTATGTATTTTTAATTCAATATTTTGAATTCTAGAATCGTTTTTCCTAATTGCACAATTTACATCCTATTTTTTACATATAAATTATATCTGTTGTTTTAGTTTCAAATAGAGGCCAACTGACAAAACAGCAAGCTGAAATACAAGACTTGTGCAAAGAAATACAGGCACAAAGACTTGCAACCAAAGCAAAATCATTATTCAATGCTAGAATTAAATCTAGCGAAACTGGCGAGGCTGAAGGTGAAACTCGTCAAGAGAAAATTGTCACTAATGTATTCAGCTTAAAACCGACTTCGCCTTTAGCGGCTACAAAAATTCTTAATGTACCGGATATAGTCAAAACTAGTAAGCAAGCTGCAACAAAGGTAGACGCGAAAACTAAAGATGAATTGAAAGAAAAAGAAAAATCAATTACGAAACTGAAAGAGAATGTTCCCGAAAAGGAGAACAAAAAGATACCAAAGGAGCCCCAAAAAGAAACTGACGATAAGAAAGACGAACAAAAGATCAATTTATTGAATAACCCAAAGACTGTGTTCTCACTACCGTCTTCATTGGAAAGTAAGTAACTTTTTTATTCCTACGTCAACATTACCGAAACTTCTTATGTACATACTTATCAAATAACCATGTTTTTTGTAGTTTCCAAAGTGCAATCGGCTTCGACAACACAAGCTACTTCGGTATTTAAATCTCCAGTAACATCTCCAACATTCACAAAAGAATCCACACAACCACAAAAACCTGAACCGGTTGCCACACCACTCACGTCTTCGATATTCGGTGCAGCATATACTGCACAGAAGCAGCAAAGTTCTGACAGCAAACCAACATCACCAACTGGTTCTATATTCGGAACCCAACCAACTTCGAATATATTTGGCACGAGTATGTTTGGATCATCGACTACTACTAATACTTCGACTGCAAAATCACTTTTCGGAAGCGCTGTCTCGTCAACTACATTCCCTACAACCACTTCTGCGTCCGTAACAGAACCCAAAACAACCGCTTCGGATTCTACGGCAGATACACCTAAAACCCAAACACCTTCACAAATCACATCTTCAATTACCACTTCTACCGAAACGACTACTAACAAAACCCAACCTATAGTCAGTACCACTGTGACAACTGTGACACAGAGTTCCATACCCGCAACAACGGCGGTCCCTGTAGTCACAGCAACTGTATCTGCAAGTGCACCAACAACTCAAAGTGTACCGATTACCGCCATAACAACTTCAATTGCACCAACCACAACTCAACAAACAATTCATGATAGTTCTACAACACAATCATCTGTCTTCGGAATATCGACGCCTTCTACGCAAACCTCAATATTCGGGTCTACCACACAAACGACTCAAAGTGCTCCCGCAGCTACTACGGCACAAGGTTCAATATTTGGAACTCCAACCGCAACAACGCAAGCTTCTATATTTGGAGCTGCCGCAACAACTCAACCATCCTTATTCGTATCATCCGCCACAACTCAAGCTTCCATATTTGGATCAACTGCCACAACAACTCAAGCTTCCATATTCGGAACTCCCACTTCAACTACACAAGCGTCTGTGTTTGGAACAGCCACAACAACACAAAGCTCTATATTTGGAACGACTACAGCAACGACACAAGCTTCAGTATTTGGAACACCCACAACAACACAAGCTTCAGTATTTGGAACTCCCACTGCAACAACACAAGGTTCAATTTTCGGGACACCGACTGCAACAACTCAAAGTTCGATATTTGGAACTCCCACTGCAACAACACAAGCTTCAGTGTTTGGAACTCCAACTGCAACAACACAAGCTTCAGTGTTTGGAACTCCCACTGCAACAACACAAGGTTCCATATTCGGAACACCAACAACGACACAGTCTTCGTCGCTATTCGGCGGCGGTGAAGGCAATCTATTTGCGGCGGCTACTATATCGACAACAAGCGCTACCACTCCGGCAAGCGGAGGAAATATTTTTGGAGGAAGGTGAGAATAAAAACAATACTTATTAAAAAGTTTACATTGTCCATAAAATCAATATTTTGCGTGTAAAACGATTTGAAAATGCGATTGGTTAACTTTATATATGATTATTATCATTGTGGTATTTTGGATTTCACTTTCAACCATTTTACAATAAAACCGTGTTGTTTTTCTATTTGAAAATAGGCTTATGTCTGGTACATATTAAGGTATTTTTTTGTATTAGTTCCGGTTCAATTTTCGGCGGTAGCAGTACAAATGTATTTGGAGGTAAAGCAACGTTCGGACAATCAAATCAAGCAGCGTCCATATTCGGAGCCGCGAACGCTTCTCTCAAACAAGATACTACTGCTAATAACTTCTGGGGCAGCGGAAATACAACTGGAAATGCATTTGGATCCTCTGGATTTGGTATGTTGTAGTAATAGTTAAAATTAGAAACCAGGATTTTAAACGTGTATGCAACTCAACATAAAGTGTAGTCTAGAAATCATAGAAAATTTTAAATGTCTTCCCGTTTCACCATTTGATATCAATTTCTTTTAACAGCTTATGAGTTCGTTTATTTAGCATTTAAATATCTATTATTATTTCTTACCCTACGACTAAATTAGGCTGAGTTAGCGCACAAAACGGAGATTTTGCTTCGGCGTAAGGCAGTATTGCGTGCATTCGGTTTAATGAAGGCTTAGGGTAAGAAATAATTCATTTTTCATCAATAGTAAGATTACTATGACATGTCGAGTGTGAGAAATTTTTTTATACCAGGTCAACAAGCAACCACACAAGCGTCAATATTCGGTAGTAGTGGAGGTAGTTTCAGTACACAGGCCGGCGGCCAGCCGCTGGGCAGCCCGCAACCGACGGCCTTCGGAGATAATAATTCCGTCTTTGGTACGCCTCAGCAACAAACTGGTTAGTATAGTAAATCTAATTTCCCACCTCAGCTGTCCCTTACCCTCCAATGGATCGGCATATGTATGTTTCTTTCAGATTTTTTGATTTGTAAAAGAGTGGACATTTTATGAATATCTTATGTTTAGCCCCTGCTTTTGGCGGTTCACCGGTGTTCGGTTCGAAGCCAGTTTTTGGACAATCTGCAAGGTATACGGTTTCTAAGTCACTTTTTATCTTGGTCAAGTAATAAACAGATTTGTCATAGTAATGGTGTGTGCATTTGTTAGTTTCGGTTCGTCTGCTGGTTTCGGTGGCTTCGGTGGATTGAATAAGAGTCCCACTGGTGGTTTCGGAGCCCCGGCGACGTTCGGAGGAGCCCCCGCTTTCGGAGCGCCTGCCTTCGGTGGCTCTTCACCGGGGAAAGTATTTGGAGGTGCTTCCCCAACTCCTGGTGAGTTATTTTATTTTAAACAACGTGAATTAGAGATTGGGAGACTTATAGATTAAAAAAGATCACTTCGTCTAGTAAATTATTAAAAATTAAATTGTAGTATTAGCAATTTGTTTTGAACTTCCTTTGTTAATAGATCTCTTAGTTTGCAGTTCCTTGGAAATTACAACTTTTTGAACATTACATCTTTTTGGATAATTTTGGTGTATTACAATATTTCGTATGTTTTACTAAATATTACTATGTACAAGGTTTTGGTTCACCGACGCAATCGAGTTCTACATTCGAGACGTTAGCGAGTCAGAACACGGTGACGTTCGGCAACCTCGCGCAGTCCGCCCAGCAGCAGCCGCAGCCCAGCTTTAACACGTCAGTATACAAAAGAACTGGAAAACGATTAAATATTTTATCAAGTTTTTTGAAAAAACCATCAAACAATGCCACAAACCATCATTTGACAAACATTTTATTTGACACAGAGTTTAATCAAATCACATGTTTGTTAAATTTATTGATGTTCTGCGGTACTGATTGAAGCTTTGGTCAAAAAACTTGATAAAACGTTTTGATCGTTTAGTAACAATTTTTTGTAATATTTATAGCTGTCGTTTTTAATTTTCTTATTTTATCGATACTAAGTTGTAATAACCTACGCCAGTGGTTCCACAAAAGCACCCGTTCTTTATTTAGAGTCGCGGTGTCAAGAGTTCAGATTGCCATTATGATCGCCGACCTCCGGAAGGAGATGGCACTTTAAGAAGAAGAAGAATAACCTCAACTGAACTAAACTCGTATACTATATGTAACAAAATTCCTATAAATAGATTGTAACGTAATAATAATAAAAACCAAATATGAAAATTATAATTACTACTAGCTGTTGCTCACGATTTCGGTATATAACAAAACCGCCTTCCAAAACGCAAAAACATATTCAAATAAAAAGCTTAAAAAAACTAAAAAGTATAAAATAACATAGTATAGAATAAATTTTATACACCTCTTATGCAAACCATTCAGACCTTTAATATTAATAAAATACTATTATTTGTGAGCTATATCTATTTATTGATAGGTTTGAGGTCGGAGCCAAGCGAAATATCATAGGGATACATAACACCTACACGCGCTGTGAGTTAGGTTTGTTTACGTTGGCTAATCTCTAGTATACAAATTGTATTACAGTAAGTAAGCTGTATATAATATTACGTTTTATTTTGTTTAGGGCTTGGCTCCGCCTTCAAACCTTTCAATTAATAGATATAGCTCACAAATAATAGTATTTTATTAATATTAAAGGTCTGAATGGTTTGCATAAGAGGTGTATAAAATTTATTCTATACTATGTTATTTTATACTTTTTAGTTTTTTTAAGCTTTTTATTTGAATATGTTTTTGCGTTTTGGAAGGCGGTTTTTTTAAACGCAGTTTTTTTTTTTTATTTTAAGCATTTTAGTGTCTTTAATAGGCTGGTCTGTAAACTGCAGAAGAATTTTTCTACCACACCACATACATTATAACATTCCGTTGTGTTTTATTATCTTAATATATGAAATAAATAGTTTATTTTAAAATTTATATCTTAATTTAATTATATACAATAGTCAAGAAAGATATGTCGTGTAAATACTATTACAACAAACATATTACATCGCCGCGAGCATATATTTCTATGCGCCCGCGCGCTTCTGTTACATTTTCGAACGCGCTTAGTTTGTTTTAATTATGTAATATCTTCTAAACGATTGGTCAGAATCTTATACTGTAAAGGGCAATTATAATCTACGTTTAATACTCTAACGCAAAATCATATTTATTTGGATAAGGATTCATACCGAATACGAAATAATAACTTCGTAACTTGCAAAATGCATTTTAATTGTTTTTTTTTTGAGAAAAAAAATATTATTGTGATGCAATGATAGATTATAGATAAATGCCACCAAAGACAACTATGTAGCCAATTTCATGATCTATTGATCGCACATTATAATTTTTATGTAAGTCTTATAGTTAAGGCTGTATACGGCAAGAAAACACTTGTCTCGCTCAATTTTTCACGTTTTTTGTAATTTTTCACGTTCCGCGTGGTTTAAAACCTTCATATCTTCTAAAGTATTGGTCAAAATGATTACCTTCAAAGGTCAACTATAATCTGCATTAAATTCTCTTGATGTTGAACATATTTATTTGGATAAGGATTCATAGGGAATTTTAATAATAGCGTCCAAAGTCAAGTAAAATTTTCATATGAAAAAATGTTTTTTGTGAGAAAACCATAAAAGATAGATATATGCCATCGCGGACTTTAAATTAGCACATTTAAAGAGCTACAATCTGGTAATACCCAAATTTTCATAGGACCTATAGTTTACGCTACGTAAGCCGAGAAAGCAAAAAAAGTCCCATTTTTTTTTCATGTTTATTAAAAATAACTCAAAAACTACTAAATAGTTTTTTTTAAACGTAAATATGGGACCAAATGGCAGCTATTTTGCATCGAGCAAAAAAAGAATCACGTAAATCGGTTCAGAACTCGCTGCTCGACGTCCGAACATACATTAAAAAAAAAACTCATTGACTTGATAACCTCCTTCTGTTGGAAGTCGGTTAAAAATAGCCTATGTTACTCGGGGATAATGTAGCTTTCTAACAGTGAAATATTTTTTGAAATCAGCCCAGTAGTTTTTGAGTTATTTCAATACATACAAAATAGTTATAGTGTAGTTGCGGAAAATGGAGCCCATCATGGGTCGAACTACTTACTTTACTTACTTGAAAAAAACAAATTATTTCTCTTGATAATATTAGTATAGATTACAAGACAATTTAATTTGATTCAGGTCACCATCATTCACTGGTTGGCGCGGCTGATGATTGTTCTACAAGGAGCGTGCGACGCGGATGAAGTGAATTTAATTCTGTGATATTCATTTTCTATACAAAATGGCGCGAGTGACGCTTCTCAGAATAATTTAATGGTCACTTAAGCTTAGTTTATTCACTAAGTACTAACTTTTAATCCTTGTTCGCACCAGGATAGTAATTTAATAATTAAACGTGTCCGAACAGCAAGATTTCAATAGAATAGATTAAGTAAATCCTTTGTTCGGATACTTACTACTACTTACTACAAGGCTTTAATAATGTGTAAAGGTTAGTACTTGTAGTGTGTGTGACGGTAGTAAATGTACACTGAGGGGTTTCCTTAATGTCCATTGAATGACTCTGAGAGCTGTTAAATTATATAATGACGCAATTTGATTATAGGAATGATTAAAATATTGACTTATATTCTTCCTTTCTTAATATAAAAAGGTTAAGTAATATTAGTTAACAATGTTCAATTGATTATTTAAAAAATAATGAATCTCGCGTCATGTTGTATAAAAAATGTCTTTACTGTCGCATACTCGAGTGAATAATTCACACAAATAATGAACATTTTTAGTATTTTCGTGAGCATATTTAGTTTACATTGACATAAGTTTTTTATTAAGTTTATTGGAAGTTGAATAAATTGTAGATAAGATAACGGTTTGTTTTATTTTTCTAACTGAACTAAGGAAAGATTCCTAAGAGACCTCGCTGATGACAAGCTAGTTAAAGACGAAAAAAATCTTGAAAAATGATTAAATCAATTTTAATTCAAGCCGGAACAAACAAATCTTTTACTTCGAGTTCTATCAACTTTCCAACCGATATTCTTTTCACATTCAAATGTGCAAATTCAATCATAAAAATTCGCACTAACTACGGACATAGTTCATAGTCATAACCCGTTCGCGTCGAGTTGAATATAAAGTTGTAACTAGAGAAATATATTTTATTAGATTGACAATGGAGTTTTTTTTAAAGTTGTCTCGTTACGTCCGATCGGATGTGAACCCGCTTCGTTTGTTAGCGAGTTATCTGTAATGAGTCCGACAAAAAGTTGGCACAAAAACTTGGGGCATTGCTAAACTTTATTCTCGCCCCCGTTCATCCTAATGAGCATTCGAAGGAATTATCTCAAGGAAAGTACGAGTTTGTATTTCCTGAATGAATTTACCAAATCTTTGTACATTAAAAGGGTCGGATGTTATATAAATAGTAAATACTTAGAATTATATTACTTTTTAAGCTGTATAATACAATGCTTAAATAAACTACATTTTATTATGTAATTTTAATAATATCGTGAATATTATTTAAAATAACAATGAATGTAAGATTTATACTGAGCATAAATACAATTTGTGATATGGCACAGCTTTGTTTTATTGCCCTTTGTATTGGCCACTTTATCTTGAGAGCTACATTCGTCTTTATGGCTCTCGTTTGTGCTTCAAGTAACTAACTACTCGGTTATATATTAATCTTATTATATTCTCGCTTACACTTAATACATATTACTCGACATTTTCCATTATATCACATTAGTAATATTAAGTATCTATCAAATTACGATATAACTCACATAATATAATACATAAAATGTTGTCTATATTCGTACCAGTTTTCTTTAAAATTAAGATCTCTAAATAATTTCCAACTTAAATGTATCTATCAAAATTACGGTTAGTTTACAGCTAATATCGTAAAGTATTCAAATCTTTAAGGATTAATTAAGTTCAAGTTCCCGCAATTAAACGTATCTCGTATTGTTTGTTGTAATTGTTCGCATTCATCTCCAGTGCAATTAGTGCTAGTAGCCCGCATTCGAAGAGATTGAACACATTTACCGCAAACGAAGCTACTTAAATGGGTGCGCACCTCGCGATAAATTCTACCCGTACGACGGTACAAAAGTATATCTTCGAGAACTAGATTAGGTAATTAAAGAGACAGAATTCTCCGAGCTCTGTACCGGGACAAAAAATACGTACATTCATCAATCACACGTCGCGGTAACCGCCTCGGCTTTTTCTTACAAACGAACTACACAATTAGAGCAACGTATAATTACGTACGTTACGTATTGATTTTTAATGTTATTCCCATTGAAAATTAGTTTATTGTTCAAAGTCTCCTAATGAATTGCTATAGTTATGAAGAA
This sequence comes from Papilio dardanus tibullus, assembly GCA_013186455.1. Classification (NCBI taxonomy): domain Eukaryota; kingdom Metazoa; phylum Arthropoda; class Insecta; order Lepidoptera; family Papilionidae; genus Papilio; species Papilio dardanus. The sequence goes on from QDHC01001342.1 coordinate 83,240, forward strand.
CAGATTTTAGTTTTAAAATATTCACATACATGCAATTGTCGAGTTATTTCATTATAACACGAATGGTGCTCATATTAATTGGACGATACTAGTGAAGACTTCAAAAGTATGGAGAGCATCGAGCGGCGCTCTCCATCACTTCGAGTGCCGGCAATTCAAATAAAATGAAAGTATTTTTGCTTTCTGAAATAAATGACTTTAATTTCGCAATGCATTGTGTGCATTCAAATTGTATTAAGTATGTTGAATTAAATCCAAAAATATATTATCAAGGTGACGAAGTAGGCATGCAAGAAATGTTGGTTTAGAATTCCATAAGCAGACGGACGCATTGGAATGGAAACTATCCGGAAATTAAACCGAAATAGTGCAGCTGATATACAGTTAGTGAAGCCGAAATGTTCCATATACATATTGAATGCAATTTTGGGACATACCGATATATCGACTAGCAGTTACAGACCGTTAATTGGTTAGTGAATTTAAATATAGTCTTGGAAAATTAACAAGCAAAGTTAGACAATGATAGAGCGATGTATGATGATGAGTGTTAAATCAACAATACATCATATTTTCCGTTATTATATTAACTTTTATAGTCAACCTTGACCCAGGATCATGATAAAACTTGAACAGAAAAAAGACGAGTGTGTCTTTCTTACAGCCTTTTACCGATCGAATGGACGTTGTAAAGGAGGAAGTAACGTTTAAACTTCGTCTTCAGAGACGTAGCGCTTCTTCCTTCTTTTTACTTTTCTTTCTTCTGTGGGTATTTGAAGCTAGTATCAGATGATTAAATGCCCAGCAGATGAGAGATTAAAATGAGAGGATCATTTGACCGACGTGAACAAGGTTGTGGAGGCAGACATCTACATGAGACAGAAATAAACATTTTTCAGATGATTTAAGGCTAAATTAAAAATATATTTTTTTACTTTTACCATTTGGTTCATTATGTAATTAAGAGTACGCGTAATCGTCGTGTATGCATGCGTAGATGTATGAATGTAGATGAAGCGAGAGAGGTGTGTCAGGATCGTGCCAAATGGAGGTCCGTAGTCTCTGCCTACCCCTCTGGGTTACGGGCGTGAGTTGTGTTGTTGTTGTTGTTGTAATCTGTGGCGTGTTATTCGTGGTTCAAAAATGAACTGTCAGTGTTAAGTCAATTGACAGTTGATTGTCAGATCACGATTTGTGATTCACAAGCACAACATTGCTTTGTAAAATAAAAATAACTTTTTAAAAATAAAACTATTGTACTGGAATCATGATAATTTAAGTTTGAATAAGCAGGACTCACAACATCTACTTCTTTTTATGAATCACAATATGCTACGAAGCGTTCTATTTATTTTATTTTGCTTTTATACTGTGATTTGTGGTTCTGATGAGGCCAAGGGAGATAAAGTAGTGACCGTGGATTGTTCTACATTACGTTTGGGTCAATACATATGCCCCGACCCCAGTGTAGACCAGATTGACACGGAAACGCAACAGTATAAAGGTTGCACAAAGGGTAAAACAGTTCCTTCCGAGGGTGAAGCTGACGGTAAGTACATTTAAAACTATTAATTAATGACCTAACAATCTCAAATTGCATTAATTATAATAATGCTAATTGTTGCAGTACAATGTATAGCAGCTGATGGAATTATATGCATTGAAACTAACAATTCAACATTTACAAGAAAAATGCCCTGCAAATGGACGTAAGTTATACACTATTACTCTAAATAGAGAAAAAGTCCATCAAAAAGAAGACTTTTAGAATTTGTTTTAATTATAATGCTTGTGAAACAATTACAAGATTAGACTACAAAAATATGTAATTTTTTAAATTTCTTTCTAGGAATGGCTACTCCTTAGAAATAGCTCTACTATTGTCAGTGTTCTTGGGAATGTTTGGCTTGGATAGATTCTACTTGGGATATCCTGGTATCGGTTTAGCCAAACTTTGTACACTTGGATTTATGTTTTTGGGTCAATTATTGGATATTATTTTAATTGCCGCACAGGTATGTATTTAAAATATAATTCTAATCATTACTTGACCTAAAATGTAGTCCGTTTAATGTTTATTTCTTTTTTTTATTTGTGCTTATGCATGATTTAAAACTTGGTGTAATTCAAGACTATGCTATTAATAGTCTCTTAAAAGACTTAAATGTACATGTTATTGACCTGATTTAAATATTTTTTTATGTAAGATACTTTTGCATTGCATAAAATAAATGCCATAACTTTGTTTCATTACTGAGTAACATTTTTACGAAATTTAAAACGTTTTCTAGGTAGTAGGTCCATCAGATGGGTCTGCATTTGTCATACCGTACTATGGAGCCGGGGTTACGGTTATAAGAAGTGACAATGAGACTTACCTCCTACCGCAGGCTGATTGGCACAATATTACCTGACAGTGGGGCTTTATCACCTTCGAAGAAGATGATGATTACGAATGGACATAGTGTCTCAGTAATGTGGAAGTAATTTATTATAAAGCTACGTTATATTTTTGAGATGTATAAAAAAATCATGTTACATATACATCATATTAAAAATGTTAGGATAGTTGTTTTACTTAAATAGCTTTGTTTTTTATGAGTATACAAGAGGCTTTCCTATATTGATTAGTCATTTTTAGTAAAATATATTTTTAAACTATGCCCGAACGCAATCTATTTGAAATTATCTGATTATGTGATTCTGCCATTGTGGAGTACCTGCAGAAGTTTTTTTATAATTGTATTCTTAAGCCATGTGGATAAGCAGCATTGTTGTAGATCTCAAGAATAGTGATACTACTAGTGTAATGTACTGATTCAAGCTATTTTTAAATACATTATATGAAATGCTTGTACTCTTGTTTAGTATCATGTGGAAAATAAAATCAGTGAGCCTAACACGAAAATATTTTGATAATGTTAAACTTAATACTTGCAAATCATGTTAGACTTACTATAATTTAAGAAAAGTACCGTTAACATTTTAGGCAATGTAAATAAAATACATAATGTAAATATAACAACGTTTATTTACATAAATAAATAAAATTAAACTATGACTTTGTTGTTTCTTTATCATCGGTTACAGCTGGTTGTGTTTCTTGTATTGCGATGTCCGCAGGCGGGGCTAATAGTGTGAATATGACTGGGATATCTGATAGTACCGGGTTACCATACTTCTCTAATAATCTTATCCATGATAGAAGAGAATCTCTTGATGAAGTTCCTAGACAAAAAAGAAAGTTGTATAAAAAAGTTAATTATGCTGTATATAAGATAGCGTACCGAGTATTTTTTTTTTATATAGGAGAAGGGGGCAAACGAGCAGCGAATCAACTAAATTAATTGGTCCGACGCCCACGGACTTCTGCAATGCCAGAGGAACCACAAATGTGTTGCCGGCCTTTGAGGGAGGAGTACGCTCTTTTCTTGAAGGCCCCTAAGTCGTAAACGTTTGGAAATACCGCTGAGGACAGAGTGTTCCACAACGCGGCTGTGCGAGGTAAAAAATTGCGCGAAAACCTCGTCGAAATTTCAATCAATTTGTACACTTTATTAATATTATAAAGACGAGATTTATTGTTTTAAAGATAATTAAAAACTACTAAACTCCTTTTTCTAGAAGAAATCTTGCCTACTCATGCCTCAACCTACACTGTTTTTTTATCAACTTCTAAAATTACAGTGGTATGGAATATTAGTTGTTACCTGTAGCACAAACAGCAACTATTGTGCCATCATCCTGTTCATGTACTGTGCATTTTATCGCTGGTAAGGTCGTTTTTCCTATAAACCCTGGTATACCGGGTGGCTTCTCAATATTTGATACATCTAAAAAAATGGTAAATAATCAAGACAGTATGTTTATCGAATTAATGTTGCCTGAAATGATTTATTTGAAGACAGATTATATAGCCAATTAGAAGACTGGCAAGATAAACACGGAAAAAGAAAACATTGCTGGACCTCGAAAAGCCTAGAAAAGTCTTTAGAGCTAAATGACGAAAACTTAACTAAGATCTATATTAATGTTCCAAAGACTAAATATTCGTTTTTTTGTATTTCTTTGTGACTACTAGGCTTTTTTAAAAATTTCTTTCACCATTATAAAGAAAAACCTACTTTGGAATATAATATGAACACTTACCATCCAAATCTTTATCATCTTTGTGTTCCGGTCTTATCTTACCGAGCAATAAAAAGTAAGTCACAACTTGATCTCGTAAATAAACAGAGTATGGACCTTTGATGGTCAACGGTTCATCTGGAGGCTGTTCCTCTAGTAACACTTGTTGTGTTCTACTCTGTGCACTTACGATCCACGTCTTATCAAGAGATGCTTCTATTTCTTCTGTCTGACACAAAATATTGCTTTTTAAAATGATAATGTGAGGTAGGTCTAAATAGAGATGGCTGACATGACAGAAAATAGATTAATGGAAAGGAAACATGGTGCGCTGACCCTACATGAAATGGATAAGGATTAATGTAATAATTGAGCTCATCATGGGTTGAACCTTTTTTACCTATTATAGTATTAATTGCCACTCTGCATTGTCAACTTTTATTTAAAATTATGTGTTGAAAAGCAAAATATAGAATAACAGAGATACAGTTGAACCTTGATAAAAGTCCAAGGGACGGTGATATCTGTCTCACTTATAGAGGTAGCTCATCAAGACCAAAGAATGACTCACTTATAGAGATTTCTCACCTATCCAGGTTTGAATCTACATCTCTTAGGCACCTTGTACTCAAGGCTACTTGAATGAAGAAAACAGTTCTTTAACAGTTTAAAAATATGATATAGCATTATTGAATACCTGAGTACAAAGATATGTAACACTTCTTATTGCATTATTCATAGAAAAACTTATAGTTATATACCTGCCATATACTTATTTTAGTGTCTGGGTCCACAGATGTTATTCTCTGTATAGCTAACATTGCCAATTCCAAGGTATCATTCGGTAGCTGTTCTGGTAAATACCATGGACTGAGGTTCCTAAATTTAGGCATCCAGTACATCATTCTCCAAAATTTACGTAACGGTATACCTCTTTTGCCAAATATATTCATAAGCATTGCTTCCATTTCTGAATCTGGCATTACACCTGTTAGAAATAAAATGTTTGATTATTTAATAATTTGAGAAATTAAATCAATGAAATAATAATTCATACTGTTATCCTCCATTTGTTCTAACAAGTCAACAGCACACTGTTGTTGTTTTGGATAATGCATGAATTCAGCTTGAAAAATATTTGTCGGTATAAATTTTCCCTTCGGTAGTACATCCACTAAAGCTTTATACACTTCCAAGTCTTTTTCAACACCAAACTCTTTCATTCGAGCTAATGACGCATAGATAAATTCTACATGTCCTCGTCTTCGAGTATCGTGCCCTTCGAACATTTTTATTACTTCTAAATAGGTTTCTTTATTTTTCTGAGGTTTTGTTACGTATGGATCGTACACTGTTATTTTTTTTTCGGGGTTTGAGCTCTTCCACCTCGTTACCACAAGACTAGATGTGGTACGTGTTGTTCTTATCATGTTTCCAAACATTTTTAGAGCCATTTTGTACTATTTGTTATAATAATATTCCATTTATAACTTATTGTAAGACTTCAAAGCAACATTTTGAGGTTATGTTGTTTTTACGTTTGACAATTACATTTGAGTTCGACAGTTTGACATTTTTGTTGATTGTGGTTGTGCGGGCCAGGGCCAGGGTTTGATTCAGACCTCCAAAAGCTATTGAATAAAAAAAAAATTTTTTTCCTTGCAAGCTAGCTGCAAGTTTGCGTAAAATTGATACAACTGATTTAGTATTTTTTTCTATTACGACCTCGCAAAAAAGTACAATTAAATGCAATATTTAAGGTAGCACTTCAAAGGTAGCCGCTTACTATTATAATTAATAAAAAATACATTTTAAAAGTGCAAAAATAGATGCTTTTCTATTTTCTGGATGTATCAGCGAAATATTTCATTCATTCATATTTATTTTCATACTCCTCCCCCTTTCTATGCCTCTCTCTCTCTTTCGTTTTATCGTCTCTTTTGTTCACATCAAAACTTTCTGGTTTTGCGAGTCGAGTTGGAGCGAAGCGATTCGGTATCGTAACACATTCACAATTTTAGTTGAACTTTTGGGATGCTATCGTGAGGTAGTGTTGTGCGCAATATTTTCTTACGTGTTTTAACTCGTAAAAACAAAACTTTTATCATATTATAAAACGATTTTCAAATTATCGTAGAACTTATAAGTGTCATATTCCACCATAAATGTGCGAAGTATTGGTGTTATAAATAATTATAAAAAGAAAACAGTAAAAACTAAGTTTCTAGGAGTGTTAAATTATGCCCAACATGTTGAAACTTTTAGTTCGTAGTTTATTCTTGTTTTTAGCGATTAATGCTATAGGTAAGTTATCTTTATAACATTTTTAAACTACGATTTTAAGTAATAAAATAGTTGAAGAAGAGGTTTGATGGATTTATAATTTACCTAACGTTATTTTGCAAAAAAAAAGTTCAAAAGAGTGAATAAAAAATCTATCGCATTTGACCTACATGTATTTTTCCTAGATTACCTACTTTAAAACACGAAAGATTTTTGGAGTCATTATAGGGAGAGTGGCGATCTATTTTTTGTGTTGTTTTGGGTATCCGTTGCATCACAATAATGGGCACTCTTCCAATATTACACTCATTATTGTAATACGTATTTCAGGCTTACGTTATCGAATAAATTTAATGTGGATATAAATAGTTTACGTGTTACACTTTCCTACACTAAATTCCTAGACGTTCTTCATGAATGGAAAACTGCATAAATTATTCATTTGATATGTTTTACTTGCTCTTTAACACAGAGTTTTAACTCTTTTTTGACCTACCCAGCCTAGAAACACTCGAAACTCTATGTTGTCCTTTACGATGAAAGCCTTAAACAATGCAGTTACGTACCTAATTTTGCTGACAACGCAGTAGTTTTTTATTTTTTTGTTTTCAGTACTATTGTGATGTTAAGATAAGCATAGAAAGTTTTCGAACAGAGATTAGGCGATTAGCAGTCTCGAAGTTAACTTTGGATTACAGACTGCTAATCCAAGCCAGGTCCAAATCTGGATATCTAATTGGATAGTTTATGCGAAGTTCCAAAATTTGCTAGAAATGTAAGTTCGGTAACTTTGTGAAATTACATAACATTTTACAGATTTTTGCGGATTAAGTAGGTAGTATT
>QDHC01001342.1:90661-106561 GCA_013186455.1 Papilio dardanus tibullus
GTCGGCAAATGTAATTTAGAGGTTAACACTTAGGGAGATTTCCCTACATTGGACCTCCGGAGGTCTCCGGAGGTCAAAGAAAATGCCTCACTTTTAGGTATCGAGTGTTCCATCTACAGTATAATATATCTTTGGCACAAACATTTAAAAGTTAAAAAAATGATGCAGGAAGTAGGTAAGCTAATCAACCTTGTCTAGATATCTTGTTATGATCATTACAACATATGATATATTTTTTTTAAATGTTAATAATTTAAATGCCAACACATAATCTTATAAAAAAACGTTGTAACATTTTTTTATTTGCTTACAATTTTATACGGACGTTAAAAGTACCTACGACTTTTATACTAAACAAAACAATTAAATGTTTAATACTTATTAGACCATAAAAACGTTACATTCGTTCTATGAAACTATATGCATTTTTTAAACCATTATCGTGATATTTTTAAATTGATAACAATCACGAATAACAAAACGATAAAAGCTATAAAAATGATAGAAAATTAAGTGTTAAAATATTGAGGTTTAACATCTTTCACCTTCGGATGTTAAAGTTTTGATGAATTTTAGAAGAAAATTGTGTCCGCGAACTGTACAAAAGTTATGCAATAACCTTCACATAATCCCAATTAATCCATACTAAAAGTTCCCTCGTAAATTAATTTCGTCAGTTGTAACACTTGTGCAAATTCGTTTCGTATTTTAAACAAATACTGATTTGTGGCGCATGATTATACAGCTGATTGATTCAAAATACACAAAAGCGGTTGATACATACTCTTGTTTAAAATTAATTCTACCAAAACTGCAATAATATAAATCACAAAAGTGTTATCATCTGAAGTGCATTGTTTGTTATATTTGTTGTACCAGTAATGCTCAAAGATCAATAAAAACAAGGCCCTTTTTCCAAAACACTTTATTTAATAAAGGCCCTTTTTCCAAAACACTTTATTAAATAAAGTGTTTTGGAAAAAGGGCCTTGTTACAACATACTAAATGACGTGAACCTTTAAATCACACAATGTGTTGATTACTTTCAACTTAGCGATAATTATAATGGTTTTTGTTTGTAATAGACTTGTATGTATAAGCAACTGTTATAGAGTTTGGAACGCATTAGCGCCCGTGGGGTGTGGGCCGATTTCTTTACAAAAGTCAGGATGAAGTCAGCGGCCCGTGCAAAAAGTTATCCCATCTGGGAGCGATGACAAATGATCCCAGTTGGGTGAGGTCGACATCAGTGAAATGGGCGATTTCCTTCGCGATTATTCGCCGTTCTGTATGCCAGGGTAGATATCCCTTGGGTGGCAGATTTCGAAGTTACCGCTGTACGAGTAGCGATGAAATATCTCTGCTAACATAGAAGTTAACACGTTCAATGTTACTACGATTTTCTAGTCAGTGGTACTGAAATGTTAACCTTCTCTGTAATATTTTAATCAAGTAACCTAATCACTACACAATTTAAATTATACGATAAAAGTTTGAAGCCAACAGTCAAGCTATGGTTTCAACGTCTCTGTGACTTTAGCACCGGTATGCGATGCGTGTAGTGATTTAGTGACATTCTACCCCGAGATTCCTTTCAGAAACTCAATGTCTTTATTTAGAACGATGTCGATTGTCTCACTGAATCTAATCAATTGGATTACATCCACAAATATTTTATATGCTACGTTAATATAACAAGATATCGTTTATATAGATATAGTAAGAAATGACAAGTGTTTTCATTGACGTATTATTTGTAGTTTTGGCCGCCAAAATATACGCATTTGATAAGATAAGGTATAATAATTTGATAATCTCAGATTCGCAATCAGTTACTTTACGTTTGCGCGTAGTCGTAAGAGGAATTTTCCGCTCTTTATCATGAGTAGACGCCGTGAGCCTTTTATTGCGATAAGTAAAATAGGATTGTCATTGAAAATTGAAAGTTATTAACCGCTTACCTATATCGCTAATTAATTTACTTCCTGATGACCTTATTTTTATACTTAGATTAAGTAATTTGCAAAAACTGATAACAACTATTTGAAGATAAGCAAGCGCTTTAGACGAAAAAAATCGTACGATGAAAATTGATTATCCCAATTCAAGCTCAATCCATGAATTGAAGGACTTTATAGAGACTATTTCATTCGTATTAATCTCTTCTGGTGATGTATGTACATTTTCAAATTAGATCGTGTTTAATACCGTTGAAATTCGTTTCCTAGTTCCCACATATTATAGGGGTAAGCTTTGCATATTGTTAAATTCATACCCCTCATTGTAACAGGACTTCGGCGGCATTGTCCCGGGAATTGGATTTATGTTCTTCTTGGGATTATAGTCGGTTATTAGTGACACGAAACCGGGCTCTAAGATTTCTAAGGATTAACCCGACTTAATATAAGACGAGGCGCTTTATGCCCCGCCTTGTCACCGCAGCGTCCAATTGCTAAATTAATTATTATATGAGAAACAAGATAGGCTTGCGGCTTCCAAAATTGTATCTCGATATCCAATTTAATTTGATGTCACTGATACACAGGAATTTCAGAATGACACGACACCATTTGGTACAGTAGAATTAGGAACCGGATTATTAACAACCTTCAAGAAAAATACAATAAATTGGATAATACTTTTATTTGCAACGAGGCTTACACACATTATTTTATTCATATCAATGTTAGAATGATCCATCGAGTCGTAGATAATACTAAAGTTGTATAAAAAGTATAAATACCACGTGGCGCACGATTGCACTGGTATCACCTGCACAGAATAGCTTCGTAAGAAATAACTGATTCGGCTCCTTTTAAATCATACTTCTTTTAAACGGTATCTTCATGTTATATTGTAGATCCCGTTTTTTCAAAAGTATCGATCCATTTACGAATTAATTTCTCTTTCGGTGCTTCTTCTATATCACGCAAACCATATTCTTGTTGATACAGCTGCCGTACTATAGTTATTGATCTGTTGTTTTTGTAATACCCGCGGACGCAAAACGCACGCTGTTTACCCGTGTACTCCATGGCAAACAACTTTGCATGGACGAAGTGACGAGGGACGCGGTCGACTAGGGAATGAATGAGCGAGAGCGAATAACGAAGCTTACCCTTATCCCCACCAACTGCCCATAACGTTTCCTACGTCAGGGATATAATCCCAATTTTTTTGAAATTCTAGATAACACTTGGTACTGTTTGCGTAATACTTAACAACTACGGCCAAAATAACGTAATTTACGAAGTAGTAAGGAAGTCGGTTTTCTAAGACATCATTCATTTAGCAGATTCAATCTAATGTCTTTCTTACGTCTGTTCTTAAATTGGTCCTCGATTATGAGCGTCAGTTTATATGTGTGCTATAATGTTTATCACTCACACTAATAGGAATATCGTACGATATATCTGAGCCAATAGGCGCGAGCGGTGTGGTGGGCTCGGCTCCCCACCATACGCCATCGGAATGTACGATTGCAAGCGCCGGTAAAATTAAACACGTTTTGAGGGCGCTCATGGTGTTCAAGGCCATTGTCAACGTATGGAGAAAGGATGAATTGTCATTGAAATGCTCTAGTATTCACTGGCATCTATAAAAAATACTGTAAAGTAGTTTAAAAAAAAAATGCAAAACTACCTTCTATCTATAATACCTACTTCGTATCGCAAAGGACGTTAACGTTTCTCACACCCCGCCTTTGAGGAAATTATGAATACCTATTGTACAATATAATCAAAATTACAGTATGAAATACTGTATAAAAATAATTTATCAACTGTTATAGCTAAACCAACTCGTATTGGCCAGCCTTCTCTATCAAGAACGTGACTACTATTTGTCATAGATAAGCAATACTAGAAATGTAGGGTAGTTATACTAGTAATTTACACAAGTGTAAAAATTTCCAATCACTTCGATCACATACAAGTGTTCGTGGTCGATGCATGAAGTACGCTCGCTCGCCCGTGACTTTCGCGTGCAAGTCGTTTGTTCACAGATAACCTCGTATACACTCGTTCAAATATAAATATAAACAATGGAGTAATACTATAACTAGATGGGAAAATATAAAACGACCACCAAAAAAAATATTCGTAACACCAAATTGATTTACCCAAAACAAATATAATAAGAACAAAAAAAATAAAACTGTACCAAACATATGATACTCTAAATTAAAATTCATCTACCTATTTAAATCACGCTTCCTTCAGAAAAAATATTTTCACATCAAAATTCATAAATTAGCACCTAATTTCAAACATCAAATTTTGTGCTTTTATACCCAAATATATTGCAAGTCAACCTAAAAATGTATGCATATAACCAAATAAACTATATTGATACCAAATTATATTATATTATATTTTATCCGTCCGTTACTGCAGGGCACGGCCGCACTCGCTGCGCCGCTCTTTGTTATTCGCGAGCTGTGACGTTGCGCTTGATGGTTGACTGAAGTGCTTCTAAAGTAAAAAATATGCAGATCTCACTAATATACATTTTTTTCTATTTACTTTACTAATTATGAAGACTGTTTTACATCGTTTAATTTAAATTCATGTCAATTAAAAACGCGTACTAACTGCATAGGTAAGGTTATGTTTAGAACATGTTGAATAAAATAAAAAACAAACAGGTAAGTTATATAAAAAAAAAACTATCAATCGAATTATAAACATTAAGAATTGTTCGTCTCAACGAACAAACATCAAGCACAAGGTGGACCCTCGCCTTGCCCGCCCCGTCCAGCAGGACTGGCGTGTGCCAACAGTCGTCCGAAAGCTGCCCACATAGTCACCCGTCTGGAGACTCCCCAGAATGTTCGTCTCAACGATCATGGCTTTGGACAGAGCCGCGTAGAGAGCAGTGCGTTATCAGTGTGTCGGTACTAATAAACCATTCAGATATTAGACAGCATTAGGTTGTTTCATTTTCCCCTCTTCCGCATTGGGGGTGTATCGTTGATAATTGCCGGTGCCTTTAGTCTGTACGAGTATGTTCGGGCTCAACCCCACCCGGGGATTGATACCTACAACAACTATAATCTACAAACTAACCTTCATAAAAAAATAATGATATACGTCTTTTCAGGTCCTATATTCGTATACGCTTAATCCAAATATGTGTTACGCTAATGGTAATTAATTGAATATTATTCATAATTTTTAACCATTATTGACATATGAAATCATTGTTGTTTAGTAACTTTCATTGCAGATCAAATAAAATTTAAATAAATAAATAATTGGTCACATTTAACGGTGATTAAGTATTAATACTGCAATCTTGTTACCGATAATAGTAATAAACTGCAACAAAAACCAAACTGTATGGGTTGGGTTTAGTTTAGGATATTTAAAATTAAATCAAAGTCTAGGTTATGCGTGAACCGCCCCTTATGTCACTCCCACATACGTCAGCTAAAATAGATACTAAAAAAATAAAATAGGTGAACAATAATTTAAATTGGTTATATTTTATTATTTTAGCATAAAAATATGTAACAAATTTGAGTGAAATTTTGCATTAAATTGAGGTTATAAATTAGGTGCAACTTTATTATTTTTGATGGCAAAATGATTTTTTTGGTGATAGTTTTTCTATTTTGATTGAAAGACTACAAATATTTTGGTGGTAGTTTTTATATAAAATGTGAATCGAATTTAGGTGATGATTTACTTTTTTTTGCTGATAATAAATATTTTTTTTGGAGATCAAATTTATTATTTTTGGTTATCGTTTAATTACAAGCCTAACTAGATTACGTTTTGACATTGTTGCTATTACTAGACATTTCTTACAACACATGGTTTAGTACAATAATATTTGAAGAACCCATAAGTAAAATTGAAGGTAACCAAATGCTTTCACCTTTGGTCATATAAGACAATGCTACAACGAAATTTAAGCTGTTTTATTTTATACCTTCTATCCTATAAGATTACTACTTATTTCCAACGCATTTAACGTAAATTAAAATATATGATCAGATTATATTGAGAAAATAAAACATAGTATTAACCTAAGATATTGTATACATTGTTGACTGAAAAATTCCTGCCTTTATAACATCACTGAAGTCTTGGCCTTTTTTGATTCTCGCTTTGAATTTATTATATCTTGACTTAAGCACTTCTTAAGGGTTTTTCTTAAATGGAAAATTCTTTTGTGCCTTTCCTTTGAATTTTACTTCATAAAAGAGTGCTCGAAAGGTGGCTATGCCAAGGTTCAAGCTACATCTTAAGTCATGTTTTAAAAATAAGAATACCAAAAGCTCATTAATTTTATATTACTCGTTTAAAAGTACCTAATAATAAAACTTTTGGCCTGATAATTGTATTTTAGACAAACTAGTTTGCATACAATTTATAAGACCTCTAAGTAGTGGGATTGTAAAATTACCTGCTGTTGTTTAGGACTTCGACCGCGTGGAATTAAAAATTATATTGCTCGGGGACCATGTCATGTAGCTTTCTAATGGTGAAAGAATTCTCGAAATCCGCCCAGCAATTTCTTAATTGTCGCAATACATACAAAAATACAAAAAGAAATGTTCCTTCTTTATAATATTAGTATAGATTAAGTTATTATTTATTTATTTAAAACGGCTAAAAACTCACGTGTAAGTTTCGTTGGCGATACCGACTAGTTTCGGACTCTTAAGTCCATCATCCAGTCCTGTTTTTAGATTTTTTAAATAAATAAAGTATAAAGTTTTAACAATTTGTTCTGTGACATGCCTACCTATTGATATCGTGGTAGAACAAGCGAGTTTACATTCATAATTAAAGTCAATTAATTTGTGCCGTGCGGTTGTCGCCTGAGACACTGTTAAGTTATGCAACGCATGTCTACAATTTAATATTAATTATTGTTATTGACAACCACAAGGTCTTGTGTTTGTAACATTGCTGTGACTCTGATGACTCTGTTCTGTTCTGACTCTGTCTCTAGTGAGACAACTAACCTCATTTATCGTATTTGCTATACCGTTGTTAGGCTTTTGTAAGACATCAATGAAATCAATATGTTCTGTAAGGCTTCCATCGATACTGACACAATTTTTAATACAAATACTATCGTTGAACTGAAATATAAATGTTACAATCCCAAACACTTTTTTAACATAAGTTTTTGTTTTGTTAACAGATGCTCTAAAAGAGAATTGCAATAAGGAAGAGGATTTGCTACAGCGATGTTCAATGGCATTGCCAGTTCTTAGTTCACCTGAGATATCGTTTGCTCTAACCAGAGAAGAATTAGACAAGAGTTGTGTGTAAGTTTATTTATTAGAATATATCAATAGTTCAATCAAAATTATACAATACAGAATATAAATTAATCATTGCGGTTCCGGATTATTTGTGGTAATTACAGATATGGCAGTAACCATATACTCGTATTATAGTATTCAAAATGTTTAGGGAACGCAGTATCAATTTTTGTTTGCTAAACCTTGTGACGTCACTTTGTTTTCTTTTTAGTGCCAAATGTTTGCTTTCCTGGTGATATAAATAAATTGACGTAGGAGTGACGATTGCTATCAAAATGTATATAGATTCTAATGACTATTTTAACGTTCAACGTATATTTTGATCAATATTACTTTTATGAATCGTTCTGCAAATATCAGATTCTTTCTTCACGTTTGTTACCACAAAGGCGTATGCAAAGATCACAGTAGTTCTCAACTATCATTCTCTTTTGCATAAATTTGCTGTATTTGTGCCCTATTATTTCACTACGATTAACTGAAAATTTATCGATCTTGTCCAATTTTACTAATAATTTCAACCGACCGAACTGTCCAACTGCGGTGTTTGATTGACACTCAGAATTGTTGATGAGACAAGTTTGAATGACTGTCCGTAAGTTTTAACTCACTAGAGGTTACATCAACAAATAAATAATTGTTTTATTTGGTTGATATGGTAACATATACCTATATAATATTTAATAGGTACTTTATATATCTATGAAATTTATGAACGAGTGTAGTTTTTTTACAGATTTATTTTTAATTATAATTTATTTTTATAGAGAGCTTCGAGCTGGTATCAAATGTATAGACAACTACACCGCTGTTTGTATGGAGAAAAACGAACAGGTTGTATTCAGAAGGATATACGCTGGTATAACTGATGTCGTACAAGAGTTGTGCGCTCGAGGACCGTACCAAGATGAATACTTGAGGCATGCGGATTGCGTGAAGAACGTACGCTCAGAATATGAAGTTTGCAGCAAGAAGTATGAGGTGACATTGACATCGTTAAGCAGTCACAAGAACGACCAGTACAGTACTGATCATAACGATATGGTAGATCATGAACATCACTTGAGAACAGTCTGCTGGTGAGTATGAGAACTAAGAAGGTAGTTTACAAACTTACCCAGTCTTATGGGTATGACATAAACTAAATTCATTCCACGCATTTTTTTTATTTTTTTAAGTTGTTAACACAAATACTTGAAGTAATGATTTTTGTGAAAATATAATCGTAGGTGGTTGCTACGATTTATTTATGTTCTTGTTGAAAATAAATTGCGACCTTTTACGGCTTAAGATATTAAGAGCTTAAAGTAGTTCGACTTACTAAAATTTTAAATTGCAATATTTATAAATAGCCGAGGCAAACTACTAAATTATACGTAGAACAGGCATACAATGTAACACTGGTCTCTTACTGAATAGCTATGTCCTATCCTGTCAGTTTCCATTGCCGAAATAAGTGTACCAAAACATATTGTCACCCAACTCTATTCTCAGTCTTTGGGCTTAAAGTTACACATTGAGTGATAAAAGTAGACATCACGGTCCTTTTTTCTTGGATTTCTTTCTATTTAAACAATAATTAAGAATTATCGTATAATCGTTTAATATTGTAGATAATTACTAATTACAATCGTTAATTTGAATAGCAAGCGAGGATTTGAATTTTTTGCACGTTAACCTCAATGACCTCACCTTCGAATACTGATTAAGATTCAACTTGGATACGATAGGATTAGCAGACGCACTTAACGGATATTTTGAATATTTATTGACGTCATCACCTTTCGTTTTACGTAATCATGGACTAAGAATGATCTTTCCTCCTATACGTAATCTACAGACAATGTAATTGCTTTTTAATCTTTTGTTCAAATTTGCTAATTTGAATAGATATCTCACAAAATGACGCATACGAAGATCAGCAGTGAACAATTAAAATACAATATTTCATTGCATATTACGTCAAACTATTTGATGATAAATGAGGCGTATAAAATCAAATATAGCTAAATCCACTTTTAAAACAATTTCACAAACTAAAATAACAGCATTATATATTTTTTAGGCTAGCGGGATGTAGCTGTCTTTGTTACTAACTTCATTTTTTGAAGCGATTTTTAAGAGGTATCTAGCTTTTTTTGATGGCAAAGGATTGAGGACATTGTTAGCATTTTGTTTGAAAAATAAAATGGCGTACCCAGTTGAGAAATTTCCAAAAGTGGATTTATCTATGTTTGATTTTAAACGCCTCAAATATGAAAATGGGCGTAAAACATAATCGCGGGTTTTTACAGCTTATATCCTAAATCATTTTTCTATCCCATTTTGTTCCCGAGCAGATGGAAATATATTTTAATGTTTCTACAGTGGAAACCCATACTAACTTTAGATGATGAATGTATTATTTCCAGTTCATTCCAAGAGTACCTGATGTGCTCGGAGCAGACCGTGCAGCGGTCGTGCGGCGATGAGGCCGCTATGTTCACCAGCGCCTTCCTAAAGAGAATGGCTTCCAATATTATTAAGGTAAGTTTCTTTTGTGACATTGTTTTTGCAGAGACCACAAAATTACAACAATGAATCAATTTCAAATTCAAAGTTAATACTTAAACTTCAAAGATAAAAGCATCAATGAATGTTTTAAATTTCATCGCCAATATTCTTGTAAACATGTTTGTTTTTGTACTGTATGATTTATTAATTTAGTTATGATTAATGATATTCTTGTTTATCAATTTGTTAGCCAAATTGAACGATCATGTTTACTCAAAATCTTCAAATAACTTAAAGAATGTTACTTTAATATTTGTTTTATAAATGCAAAGATAAAAAGTGTCATAACTTGATTTAACTTAAGCGAAACCTATTTCAGTGTTGTCCACTGAAGCGGTAAATATATTGCGTACATTTTTGTTACAGAACTTCTGCCTTGAATACCGCGGTCGGGAATGTGGGTTGGCAGGTAAAGCGGACAGTCATGCCGCATCTCCGATCCTTGCGTTATTAGCAGTTTATATAACTGGCAACTTAATACCAGCGTAGTTACCTTAGTTTATTTAGGTGGAAGACATCTTAAATTAGAACGTCGGTAGGAACGCGGTCGTGTCCGAAGTTAGTGGGAAGTGCGACCAGTACAGCGTTTAGTGGACTGTAAATATTTTATCAGCCTAGTGACTAAATCCTAAATAAGATCTATCTTTTAATAGTCACTGAATTATTAAATCTTTTATAAGTAATTGTATATTATATGTTGAAAATTAAACATCGTTGAGTTTGGTGGAGGACTTTTAGTACTATAAACACGGGCTTTAAATCGCAGCTATTTTACTTTTTAAACGTAGGAAAGAAATCTGATTATTAGTAACCACTTGA
The DNA here is from genome assembly GCA_013186455.1 of Papilio dardanus tibullus. Taxonomy (NCBI): domain Eukaryota; kingdom Metazoa; phylum Arthropoda; class Insecta; order Lepidoptera; family Papilionidae; genus Papilio; species Papilio dardanus. The sequence goes on from QDHC01001342.1 coordinate 101,316, forward strand.
TACAGCCATAATTCAATCATTTTTGGTTATAACAGAGTAAACTAAACATGTGGAAAATAGAGCCAATACAACTATGGGTACATCTTTAGTCCTATAGGTCTTCATTATTTGGTCGAGACGGTCGTTAAAAAAAGTACATTAATAAATTAATTTGTTGCCAGTGTAAAAATAAATTCAAATAATGTGAGGTGTAACTAAGGTGACCATTTGTTTTAGGACTCAAAACGGGACAACTATAGTGTTCAGCCCCGGGTCTAGGGGGGGGGGTGCATCAGAATTTTCGTTATATCGACGAGTCACGTATTTTGCCCATCTCTAGAAGTAATGTCGTGAATAGGGCGAAAGAGAAAACTAATGAACACAGCGCGAGCGGTAACGTTTTCGCCACTCATGCTCCGCGCTATTGTAGTGTCGTCTCTCGCTCTCGCACACCAGCCCCGTCAGCTCGACTATCCGAAATTTTCCCGCGGTTTCCGAAAACGGACAATTTGGCGACCCGAAGATTCGTCTGGTCACGTTAGGTATAACTAGAGTTGTTAGACAAACGATTGTTGCATCTGCATGAAAATTCTTAGATCTATTTGTTACGTTTTTTGTTCTTACTGTCTATTGTTAGTATCGGTTAACTTAATTTTAAGTTAATACTTTGTTAAGTTAAGCTCAGAACGTACTGTGATATTGTTTTTGTAAACTTTAGAAACATTAAAATTCATTAAATAACTTGCATCTTGAGATTCGTTATAATAAATAAGTCAAATTGTTACTTAAATTCGTTTTTGTGTTCCTAAATATTATTTAAGTAGTGAATTATAATAAATATTTGGTACTACTTAAAAACAATATTTAATATCAATTAATATTAAATATTCTGCATCGAATTCTTAATAGATTATTATTTTCATTGTGACATAAATGTTTTTTTAACTTTTTAATTATTTAAAAAGTAATTATTTTTTAACTGTTTTAAATCAATTGGCTTCTATTAGTGTTAAAATCGACGTAAATATTTTTAATATTTGCCAAGTTTTTTTTATTTAAAGATAAAATGTAAACTTTTACTTTTGTTAATATCCTAAGTATACTATGGCATAGTATTTTTTTAGTTTTTAAATTGGGTAGAACTGTGTCATAATTAATTTATTTTAATTTATATTTCTGATCTTTTTCGTCCGAATCTTAATGTTATTTTAAATCTTATGTATTTTATGTAAATAAATATTGTATTTTAATATATTCATTGTAATATATACTTGTATAAATGTATTAATAAAAAATATTAATAATTTCTTAAAGTTTTTCTTTCCACATCATAATCTTCAAATTCTCGACAATAAAGTCGGCTACAATCGTTCAGTTTTTTACCTATATAGTTTTAACTGTGCTTTTAAAACTGACGTACTTACGTCAATTTAAACTGCACAGTCGAACTGTACAGTTAAACCTGAGCGTCTGTAGCCGGCTTAAGAATATAAAATCTTCTGACTAGTTCGATCGATATTATTAGCTTATTATTTAACTGAGTTACACCATAACTTCAAAATTTCTTTACAGGCATCCATATATTTGAATATTTAAATAAACTACATTTATATTTTTCTTATCTATTTCCTACACATAAATCCATTAGCAACATTAACATTTTAATTTAGCAAGAAACTCTTTCTACCTTTAACAAGAAAGTTTTATCTGGAACAGAATTTCGAGGATAGCTTTTAAACCTATTTTTACCTCGAGAACTTCTCAGTTTCTGCAGTCGAGGAACACCTCGAAAATATAAAAATAATTTATTTTTATTTATTGGTATAACTAAGATCCTGCAAACGTAATAAGGAAAGGGCACAAATATTGTTACATTTGTAAAATTAGTTATTAAAAAAAAAAGTGAAATCGTGTACAATAACTTGCGTTAATAATATACTACCGTTATGTTACAATGGGTTCGTCTAGTCCTTGCTTCGCAGAACGCCTCCCTAAAGAATAGAAAAAAGATAAATAGATCAATCTAACCTGGATAAGCGAGAAACCTCTGTAAGCGAGAGTCATTCTGTAGTCTCAACGACCGACCTCCACAAGCGAGAAACTCACATTAGAGAGAAACCTCTATAACGGGAGTCATATCACGGTCCCTTGGACTGTCGCTTGTCCAGGTTCGACTGTACATATTTAGACTAATTCGAAATATAATAATAAGATGCCTACAATACCTGTAAATCCGCATTTAAATAATATTTATATTTCGTTTAAATCCTTATCCTTTCCTTACATAGTATAAAACAATAACGCTTTTTTATGTTTGTCCCTATATATGTTTGAATCTTTAAATCTACGCAACGGATTTTGATGCGGTTTTTTTTAATAGATAACGTGGTTCATAAGGAAGGTTTTCATGTATTATACATTCACAATATAGTAGAGTAACGCTGTTAATTTAGAGGTTTTTAATATGATGTCGTAAATTAACACATTTTTAGCGCTTACATTGCAAACGCTGTAGTATTTAGTATCAGCATTATACCGATTTGCACCCGTGCGAAGCCGGTGCGGATCGCTAGTAAATAAATATTTTTACTAGTATTCCCCTTGATTATCGATTTGCGACAACCTTGTATGGATACAACTTTATTATAATTAAAGCCAATTAATTGCTACGAGTATTGAAGATTGTTCGTTACATTCCCTTAATTATTTCTTATTAATTATCGGTTTGCGAACTGTTTATTAATATTTAATTATACTCATACGAGGGTAACATTGTTATGAAATGAATACCTATATTAAGTGGTACAAAATTCTTCATGTAATATTAATGTAGCTGGAATTTAGATTTATTGTTAAGAAAACTTTTATACGAGTGTGGAGGTGATTATTTTTTTTTCAAAAGTTATTTTAAAAACAATATTAAGAGGCACTTCGTTCTCTTCAAAAAACGATTCTCTAAAAATGAATGCCTAGTTTCATTATTTAAAAAATACCAATGTATGAATACTTTGGGACATTGTGCTTCGCCAAAGAGGGGCGCCCTCTTTAAACATTTCCTTTGGAATAATACGAGATATCCTTTTTAGAGTTCTCCTTCTAAAATTAATCAAGATCATCGGCCAGCAACGCACATGAGCTAGGAAAATCTAAATAGTACAGGCAATATCCGATCCAGCGCTATACGTAAGGACGGGATATGTTTTGGCGCACCACTAATTTTAACGTAATTGCTTTAATCTGTTTTCGGCGTGCTCCAACGACCTATCAAATTATCGGAGGATATTTAAACAAGGTACTAACAGTTCTGCGGTTTGTAATCTAATACCGCATTTAAGTAGTTTATGTTCCAAAGAATGATTTAAGCTATATGATTGATTTTAAGCTGTAACTTTTTAATACGTTTTTAACGATTAAGAGAGCTTAAAAATCTGACTTTAATTTGGTAAACTTTATCTAAGAGGGAAAAACCTTTTTTTTAACGTTATTTTTAACCGCCTTCAAACAAAAGAAAGGTTATCATCAAGTCATATATGAACGGTACAAAATACTTGAAAAAGTCAAATCTTCTACGTTCTCTTTATGGCTGGAATTTAATTATGCTTACAGTCGTCGTATATATTTTTAATCATGAAACTATTCATTTCAATCTAGTCTAGGCGCGTTGTGACGCAGATGTCCAACGCGGGCCGCAGGCAACTGGAGCAAATATACGATTTTGAAGAATTACTATTCGCATTTAACAGGCTTAAGAAATCATATAGTTTGTATAATTTAATTTCATTTATTTATGTAAATTAATGACATGTGATGATGTAAGCCATGTAAGATATACCTATTATGAATACATTTTTTTATTGAAGCGTACACTTGTTGGCGCCAAACACTTCATTAGTGTGGGGTCATCAGATACAAGTATAAATTCGATCTGATTGCAATATACCTACTAACTATAGTTAGTAGGTATATTGCAATCAATCAATAAATAAATATATTTACTGTACGAAATCTGTGCTAGATAAAATTTTTAACTACTTTAAAAAGCTTTTTAATACAAACTAAAAAGTTACCTATTTTTGGTAACATTTTAAGATAAGTGTTTACAAAATATTTTTCATACTAAACGAACTACAATATTCATGTATCCGGCTTGAAGGTGCGCCGCTTGCAAGCGATGACAAAGTACTTTATAAACGCTAACAATTTACTACTTTTCCTTGTGTTTCTAAAAATGAACGATTATTTTTTTGCGAAACAAGCGTTTGTTCTTTGAAATTCGATGTACTTGTTGTAGTTGAAGCCTTGTAAGAAATTTTGTTACGAAAAATAACTAATCTGAGCCCAGTATTTAGTAAGTACTAGCGACTCGCCCCGGCTTCGCACGGGTGCAATACTGATACTAAATACAATACAAAAATGCGGAAAAACAAAATTTACGACCTAATATTAAAAACCTCTAAATTATCAGTGTTACTCTACTATATTGTGAATGTATTATACATGAAAACCTTCCTTATGAATCACTCTATCTATTAAAAACTGCATCAAAATCCGTTGCCTAGTTTTAAAGATTCAAGCATATATAGGGACAAACATAAAAAAGCGTTACTGTTTTATACTATGTAAGGATAAGGATAACGATAAGGATAATGTATGGTACCATGGAACTAAACACGTTAAATGTGTTAATAATATCTATATGTTCAAAGAGATTAAGTCAATCGATTCGATCATTCATTTAGTAATTAATATATTGATATTTTATCAAACGTATGGTTTTAAGTAAATACAATCGGCAAATTCTAATTACTCACGTTTTGTTTGCTTAAAACGGAACATACATTTATTTTAAACAACGTTTAAATAACTAAACAAATTGAAAATAACTCGATCATTACAAATTTAGTAATTAAATCGAGTAGTTCAGTAACCATCGTAAAAAAAGTTTCATTATCGAATAACTTGTTGCAGGAAACAGCAAAGAATCCATATACAACAACATAGTTGGGTAAATATATTCAAGTCAGGTACAAATGCTTTAATCATGTTTAATTGACGTAACACATATTATATTATTAAAGCGTCGGTGGCTCAGGGGTTTAGCTCTTGACTTGTAAACTGCAGGTCCCGAGTTCGAATCCCGCCATGTAGCAACGTGTTTTTCGATTTTCATATGTACATATTTACTCGACGCTTTTAGGTTAAGGAAAACATCGTGATGCAACCTGCACATATCGGCGAAGAAATTCAAAGATATGTGTATTCACGCA
>QDHC01001342.1:107326-129180 GCA_013186455.1 Papilio dardanus tibullus
ATTAAATCAATGTAATTAGGAAGAAGTAAAAAAAATAGGATATGTGTATTCACGCAAAATACGCGCTAGTCGTGGAGTTGCGGAAAATGGAGCCCATCATCATCACCTTTAACCTTTAACCTTTATGTACTCAGCTACGGATCTAGGGTGTAGACAAGCTGGGTTCCGTTCGCCGGGCGGCAGGTTCAGGGGGCGGCGAAATTCACTATAGAATAAACAGTGATGTCCTCCTTGACGTGCCCGTCCATGGAGTACCTTGGTGCTATCTCCGTGAGTGCCATCGGATATGACTGGCAAGTCCGTATAAACAATATCAGATCATCAGACATTAGCTGAAATAAAGAAAATGTAAATTAATTACTGCATGTATGAAAAAAAACTCTTCTGTCGAAGTTTTCCGAAAGCAAATCAATTAACTTTATCACTCTTTTTAGGTTAAATTGCCATGATGCAGGTATTTTAGAAATCTCAAAAAATCGTGCAAAAATTTGGAACATTATAATCTCGGCATGTTACAAGGAATAAGCGGATTTACTAAGCTTTGTGTAGTCACATATTGACATTGTAATCATTTGGGTATAGAAAATGTATAACCTCAAATCGCATGGGAAATTTTTCCTGTTTAAACAAATAATACGGATATTTGACTGCAAACACATAGTCTGCTTATTATAAGATCATTTTTAGAACAAGAACTTCGATGTAGAGAAAATCGTAGACTGGGTAAATTGCTTCGTGCCCTCACTTCCATGTCTTTTAATAATTCTCAAAGTCTTACATAGTTTTGTGGCCCAAATGACTATCACAATCCGCCATTAAACAATCCTTTCCACTACAGTTTTGTATAATATTTTTTGCTTAAAATTATTGAATAGGACCACAGATAATATAATACTATACTATGACAAATAACTCATCTCATAAGGAATTAAAGCAGCCCAATTTTTAAAAAACCTAAACGATTTTCCGAATATATTTGTAAAACTTTGTATATAATTTCGTAAGTACTTATAATATTAAAATATGGCATAAGATTTGTAAGAGATGCAAACTCCAAAGTATGTGCACTCAATTTGGAAAGTATCTTGTTACAGTTTCGCATAACTCGAAGCGGGGTATCTTTTTAACTTTAGAAAAGTTACCCTTGCATCGCTTGACTTTAGATGTCTCGGCCGAGTACAGCTTACTTGCATTATGTAAATAGGCTAACGTTTTAAAAAGTTACGCAACATCTTATCTCTTTAGTTAAAAGCAATGTAAAATTTAAAAAATGTTATTACTTTCAGTAAAACTTATGGAATTAACGCATGGGGTAATCCTCATTGTGTAGCTCATAATTATGTCCCCACTGTGAAGCTCATTGTCTAACATCTTAACCTGGGGATGCAAAAGATACAAGTCCTAGATGAAGACAACCACCGATTTATTAAACGTATTAAAATTATTGACAAAGATAAAAGGGGCCTGAATTTTTATAATTGGTGACCCGTATTGTTAAGTATTCTTGGTTCAGAGATTCATTGTTTAATGTTACTACACTTATTAAAGGTCAATTCGTCTGATTTAACATAAAATATTCAACTAAGATTAATGCATAATTCTAGAACTGTGTCGTGGAATGAAAAGGAAGTCTTGTCGTAATTTAATTATATTATCTTGCATTTTGCCCGCTCGCTGAACACCGGCTTAGTGAAATGGTAAATAATGCTAATTAGTATGCAGCTAATATTTCATAGTAATTATCATATTATTATGTAACCAGCCACCCGCCCCGGCTTCGCACGGGTGCAAAACTAATACTAACACTACAGAAAAACTGTGACCATTGTATATAACAGCCATACTAACAATAATTGAACCTTCCTAATGAATCACTCTATCTATTAAAAAAAACAGCATCAAAATCTGTTGCGTAGTTTTAAAGATTCAAGCATATATAGGGACAAACATAAAAAACCGTTATTGTTTTATACTAAGCAAGGATATTCTAATAATGACAATGAAAAATAAAAAATAAGTATTATATTTTCAAGACCTATGGTTACTATAGTTTCTGTCACTATAATGTTGAAGTTTAGTTAGTCACTACAGTAATTGTAAACATTTATATTTTAATTGTAATTCTTAACAATTATTTTTAATTATATCCAACAATCGCGTTACTCCAGAGGCGCATAAAGACAGGACGCCCGCGGCCCGCACCGGACAACTACGTCACAAAGCGAACAGAATGAAATGAATAGTTTCCTGATTAAAAATCCGAATACAATTGTATTGTTGCATCCATTTCAAGACCTGAATTAAGAGAATTGTCGCTCAGTAAGCGACATTTTTTTGCTTTATAAAAAGATTCAATTGAAGTAGTCTTAGTTTCCTCGATTATAAAAGATTATTATAAGATGAAAAATGTAACGATATATGCATATTTATATGGCATTTATATAGTAGACAATAAATGTTTTATATCCAAACATTTGAACGAATATCGGATTTTGTAACTGGAACTATTATTTTAACAACAACTTTTCGAATGCAGCGAATCAAAGTTAGGCGCACCTGCATTTTGTAGCTTTAAAGTTAATAACGAGCGTTTGAAATCTGAATCCTTTTTTATACTCTTTAAATTAACTAATTTCCGAAAAATCTAGTCGGATCTGGATAAGCGAGAATCAAAGAGACCGAGATAATTGTCTCGCTTCTTCTTCTCCCTTCGGTTTCTCTCTAATGCGAGTTTCTCGCTTATGGAGGTAGCGCGTCGGAACCAGAGAATAAACCAGATGTTATAAGGATTAATAAAATAACAGTTTTCTTATGTTCATATTTTAATCAAATTTTAGTATAAACATAATTATTTCAACATTAGCCTTTTGATATCTCGTATCTTTGCAAATCCCAGCATTACGTAGCTCAAGCTTTAATTAACATCGTGTATTTAGCGGGAGCTTTAAAGTTTCCATTCCAAGCACTAATTGCACTACGTTTTATTTATACAACGTAACGAAAAATTTTATTTATTTTCAATTAAATAAAGTAAACATTTGATATAACTTCAGAGTGAACATGAGAGTTAAAAATATACCATGTTCATAAATTCTTGACATAATTATAGTCTAAAATTGGTTACTTTATGACTTGCGATTTATCATAATTCAATTAAATAATGTAATGGACTGTGATAGTGGTTTTAAACGTATTATATTTTCAAGTAAATAAGTAAAGCTAAATTTAAAACTATTACAAAGCGAGTTATTTTGCTCCTTAATTTAGAATGATAAAAAATTTTACCCCTTTCGTCGGCGCAACACGCCATGCAGCGTACATGCTCTTTAGCTCGTAATAATTCAGGAGGCGCTAAATTAAAACATTAGTTTTAATCGCTCATAAAACTGTTTTCTGTATTGTTATTAAGTACCAAAAAACAAAGACTAGACATATTTTTTAATTCAGTCTAGTTAAACGTATAGTCCAAAGAATATTATTCTTCGTTATTTTAAAGAAAGGAAAACATCGTGATGCCACCTGCATATATCGGCGAAGAAATTCAAAGATATGTGTAAAGTCACGGAAAATACGCGCTAGTTGTGGAGTTGCGGAAAATGGAGCCCATCATGGGTCGAACTACAACTACTAGTTATTTTAATGTACATAAAAAACGCAGTAGCGAACCTTTGTAGACGATACCTTTGTCTCTTACAGGATTTAAAAATGTTGGTCCATTATATTAAATATAAATGCAACTAAAGTTCTCGGTTTCAAAAGGCGTATTGAAGAGTAAATAAAAGGAAGCTGGAAGATAAAAAGTAAAGGTTCTGAGACCAGCGAGTGAGCGCTGTTCGATGCGGGAATTTAAGACGTAATAGGTAAAGATATCAGTAATGGTGCACGTCTATCTTGGAATAATGGAATATTCAAGGAGTTTGCATAATTTTATAACTAGAGTTGTAAAAGTTAGTGTAAGCTGATAACATTTGTCGGATATGATTAAATAATCGATTTACTGCCTTGATCCAATATTATTGTACATACTGACAGCCGAAATCAATCGATCGACGATTACTTTTATAGTTTACTAAGTTTCTTTTTTTTTAATCGGCTCGGACGTAGGCACAGCTAATATGACATACATTTTAAAATTATTCTAATTTTATTAAACAATCTTGTACAAACAAAATTGACCTGTAGACCTAAATCACAAGTCTCTGTTGACTAAAACGTAACTTAATTTGGCAATTCAAAGTTATGTTATAGGCCATTCAGCGCTTCAATCAAGCGCCCGACAAACTTGTTGGACGACTAGTTCCAAATTGCTATTTACCGCAAACAAGTGCCGTAAAGTAAGATGAGCTAAGTGCGTGCAGCGCTTGAAAGTTTGAATAGCGATGTGCTGACGGCCGACCGCCGACGTCCCGTGAACTCAACTTCCATAACCTAAGTTCTACAACTCGAGTTCCACAATTTACGCTGAGTTGTCGGCCCGTAAATAAATGAATTAATATACACAGTCTCTAACTTTAACTTTTTCCATTTAGTTCTTACTTTGTTTAGCTCTTTTTACTAGAACTGAATTTTTAAAGAATAACAAAACTTTCCAGTCGATTGTAGAACTACTTTTTATAAAACTAACAATTGCAAACTTTGTTCAAAATTGATTAAAACTAAAGCTTAAAAAATTACGGGAATACCAGCAATATTTGAGTCTATTAATTATTTTAAGTTAATATGTGATTAAAATATATTTTCTGTTGTTTTTATTTATGATATTGTAGACACAATAAGCGGTTTACGCCGGAGCGTGTTTGACCTGAATAAAATATACGTAGTAATTGAACAGGTCCCGAACATAAATCATAAGAAATTTGTCCATGATTCTTTGATGCTGTACTTACAAGGAAAAACAACAAATACCTTTACCTTGCGACGATGTCATGAATAATCCCACTGAGAATTGCGGTAGTCTCTTCCGTGTAAGTTATATAAATTCTATTTTAATTTTGTTTTAACTAAAGAAACACTAATTAATAACAAAATCCGTATGTACGTTATATAAAATAAGGTACAGGCGCTCAGTTTTAATTGTACAGTTCGATTGTCCATTTAAAACTGATGTAATTAGGCAAATCTGAGAACTGTACAGTTCTATTGTTTAAATTGACGTGTGTACGTCAGTTTTAACTACGCACTCGAACTGTACAGTTAAAACTAAACGTCTGTATACGGCTTTAATACTATTTTAACTATTTTAAAAGATAAATAATATCGGTAATTAAAATATTTTAAGCTATGGCTTGGAGCTTTTAATAAATAATTACTTGGATAATTTCCGATACAGTCGTTAGTCTGGATATTTTAACGTTCAACGTACCATGAATGTGGTAATAAATTATGATTTAATGAAAAATAAAGAATTTAAATATATGTGACATTTTGTTTTTTGAGAAAATTACATTTTTAAATGATTACCGGTAAAAGCAAAAAGGATCTTGAAGCAAACATAAGTGTTAGGAAGTAAGTGATATTTCGTGTTGTATTTATTTTTGTCCAAGTCAATCTAAAATACGACAAATGGTAACAATTTTCTCACGAATTTTAAAATATTTTAATGTTAGAAATTAAGTTAAAATTACTTTATAAAATACGAGTACATCAAAGTTTTAAAAATTAAATCACATTTTCGCTTGAATAACTGAAAAGACTTGAGGAGAGAAACATTTTTGCTAAACAATTCGCTGAACTTCCAATTTACAAGTTGTCAGAAACTGGCTTTGCTAATCGAATTTTCATCAGCGGACCGTTCTTTTGCATTTAGGAGCTAAATTAATTACTTTTTGACACGTTCACATGCAACAATTTTTTTGCTATCGAGATTATATTAAAAATATAATAAAATACATGAGCATTCAACTAACTTCTACTTAAAAGTTAAAATTGTAGTAATATTACATAATTGAAAGTCCACTTTATGTAAAACCGTCTTTAGTTAATTATTTTTTGATTATTTTTTTTGATCATTTTTCATACCTAATTTCAATTGAATGTTGATAAAATTGCTATTTTTCGCTGTATAAAAATACGAGTTATTTACTAGTTTTCTTTGTTATTCCAATTAGTAGATTTGTAAAATGCAAAGAGTATTCGAAATAAAGCTAATAACAAGTGCAACTGTGAACCGCTTTATCAAAACAATTTGCATAGTTCCGCAACAACTACCTTCTATTCAAATTGAAAGTTTCAGCTTCGAACTTTGCATTAATTTAAGCCGCTCAAGTTGCAGGTGTTAGCGCGTTCAAGTTTTGGTGAATTTTAGCAAACTCTAGGGAGGAATTAGCGCCGGTTTCCTACTACAAAAGTTTTATTTATAATTCAAAATGTATTGTTATATTTGTAAATATATTTTATTAAATGTATGCTTCTTAAATTAGTTATACGTAACGTGACAATTTTTTTGGGCTCAAAACGGGACAACTATTGGCCTCTCATAGATTGTTCCGGGGACACCGCGACACATGACTGTAAAACGGACGTCCCGTCTGGCCACATGAGTACAAAAACAAACAATTAAATACACTATTTATAAATAACTTGGATGCGTTTAATTAACCAATATACCTGTTATTTAAAACATCTATCAGAAAACATTTAAACATTGTAATTTCTAAGAAAGGATTAGAACCTTAATTATGGCTCCGAGTGTTTCTACGCTTGCGAAGGTTTAAAAAGCTATTTTGTTAGTAATCCTCCAAGTTAACTTTCGGCTTATTGCTTAATGCATAACCAGCGTCTGTGGAGCCGGTATAAAGGCTTACAAATAATGTACTTACTATTTAATTAACTTTAAGTATAACAGTCCGTTTTTCGGTGCGGGTTTGCGAACTTAATTTCTGAAATGTTCGTATTGTATTTCGAAATTAATTGAAGCGAATGTTTTTTGAAGCACAATAAGGGTAAAAATGTAAATGAATTTAAGTAAATTATAAATGGAAAATGAATTATTTAATCTTTTCATTCGAGAAGATACATAGAAGATAAAGTCTAACAATCAGACCCGGAGACGCTTCCTTGATAGAAAATCAATAAAAAAGCCAGAGACTTGCTTTCTATAAAAATAAGTTTAATATGAACACCGAAGCTTTTAATCGATCCGTTTAACATTGGATTATTTTGTTTCTTGAGGATGTTTTGTAAATTACACGTCCGTACAGCGCCACGAGCAATATTAGTTGTTAGCACTCAAGCGTAAGAAATAAGAGGACTGAGCAGAATTACTATTTACAACGCGATTTTATATTTCTACGTTCTATGAATATTAAGAAAAGAGATAATTTCTTACAAACAAGGAAACGAATTTAAATGAACTTGTTTACGCGATATTTGTCTCGCTTAAAGAGGTTTCTCTCTAATCAGGTTTTTTGCTTATAAATGTCGTCCGGGACTAGAGAAGGATTCTCGCTAATAGAGGTTCCTCGCTTACACAGTTCCGCTAACCAGGTCGACTATAAATAGATATACTGTTCGAGAGTGACTTCATTATGTTTTGTTTTCATTGATACAACAACAGCACACATCCTAGTATGATGGTAACAATCAGAAGTGTAAAAGAACTTCTTGTAGGAAAGAACAGGGGAGGAATGGATTGCAAAGTCAGTCACATACACCATGTGATGGTAATATACTAATATCGTCTGCAGTATAACATCGTTGGCGATGGCAAGCCGGTCTTGAAAGGTTTAGTGGCGTCCGTGATCTTCTGCTTTGCTGTACTTTTGACTTATGACGATTAATGTGGTTATTACTCGTAGTATTTATTTCATGTTTATGAATTACCCTACGGGTTCAAAAGACCAAGGTCACGCATAAAACGGTCTTACGCCGAAGCAAAACCTCCGTTTTTATCGTTGTCTAATGAAGGCATAAGGTTAGTGGAATTAGAATAAGTATGAACCTATTAATAAATGATGCCAAGTTCCGACCTAATTTACATCCTTTCGTTGAGCACGGCTCTTGTTTAACAGATTATAAAATAATTTATTTCAATTCTTGAACACTGCGTCATCTTGCCCAGATAATAATTTTCTCGAGCGGTGGCTACATTTTCCATTTAATTTAATTGTGTTGCTCTTTATTGCGCGGTAACTAAATGCTAATTAGTTAAATAATAAATGTTACTCCGTGAACCTTGCTCTGTGTAGCATTGGACGGTGGGTAAATAGAATACTTACAGTACAATATAAAATTAAAAAAGTTGTTCGGAAAATGTATTAAAATATGTTACGGATTGAATTTTTCGTAAATGTATTTTAAGCAACTGTAGACACATGCTGGTGTCCATCATAGATATACCAGCAATATAACTTAACTCTCTCTCTTTCTCTTTGTTAAAAAACAGATAACAATTTGTTAAGATTAAGGGTAGGCAACGCATCTGCAAATGTAGATGTCTATGGGCAGCGGTCGTTTCGCTATTACAGCGAATTAAGGTGGCCGCTTGCTCGTTTGCCACTTTTTAATATAAAAAAAAAAAAAATTGTTATAAGTGTGTTTAGCTAAGGAATTTTAGGACAATGATTTACGCACACAAATATGTAATTATCATCAATAAGGTGTAACGGTAAATCAGTCAATTGTCAACAGATTGCACGTTAGAAAGGCAGACAACTTATTTCTTGCGCGGAAATTTTCAGAGTCGTAATTTCCTGAAAATAAGTATTCATCTTCCCACGGCTTCCTCATTATGATCCACGTTGCGATTCTAAATTTCAAATCCCTTTAATACAATATTTTCCCTTTATAATGTTACATTGGAGAATGTTATCGTTAATAGGATTATGGATAACAACCCTTTTGTACTTTATTTGGAAAAAAAACGACCAGTAGTCTTCCATTGGTCGGTTAGTCGAAGTTTTCGATTCAAGTATTCACGTTATGATAAGCAAAATTGAATTTATGCACAATTAGTCTATATGTACACAAAACAAGACTATTTAACAATTCTGTCGTGTGAATTGTTCTTGCGTTGCTTATGTAATATTGTTTACACGTTAACGGACATCCCCAGGGTTCATCTGTTCGGTCACGTAGCCTGCATTGCCACGGACGTACTCGTTGCGAATTATAGTCACGGCTTGCACTATTGTAGTACTTCGTATCTCTATAGCATAGTGTGTATTTGTATGATCAGGAACAGTATTTTAATATTCCTTCACAGTGCTACGTAGATTAGGTTAGATCAGATCACATAGAGGTTCCTGTCTAATAGTTTAAGGTGTTAAAACACGAAGCTGTGATTTGATCTGAAAAATAGAGAAATGACGTGACCTTTACTAGACATACTGGAAAATATTTATAATCTATCTGGTACTTGTTTTGATAGAAAATAAAACCGAGGCATAAAGTAGTGTAATTTTTTGTCATTTTAAACTGTAGCTCAAAGTAAATTTTGATCAACTTTTCAGTATAAAGGATGAAAAAAATAATTAAAACAATTTGGGAAGCAAAAGACGAAAAGTCTCTTTGGCCGTCCGGTTTTAAAAATTATGTGAAAACGGTTTCCATTAACATATTCATGGGCAATGACTTTGTAGCCTTTGAACATCTCATTACATCATATATTATATCTTCACCTCTTTGCTTTTCATTACATATTTTTGATAGCACTTTTGAAGGTTATTTTTTTATTATAGAAAAAATATATTCTTAATGACTTTTTGAGATCAGTTACTAACGAAACCTTACAAGGTAGGATCGAGGTTAAAGTTCTATGTAACATGTTACATTGATTTTAAGAAATTATTTTTAGTAAGTTTTATAATTTTAAATGGATTTTAATAACATTTTATGTAAATATTTTAAACTGTAATTTCAGTTGTAGGTAACAGCTTTTATTGTTCTTAACTTTGGGCCTCTTTTCACTCATTTTTAGACCTATGAATATTATCTTTTAAAATTATTTAAATTAAAAGTTGTTCTCTAGTTTTCATAATTTTCGTATGTTTGTACGATGTTTTATTTTTATTGCCCTTTACGGTCATTGGGTCGTATATAATTTGTTATGTTATACATTCGCCAGATGGCGTACCTTAAATTTTACCCCTAACTACTTTATGTTTATATTAATTTATAAACTTTGTATAAAGTTTGAAGGGTTTTGATACATAATTAATAAAGCAATCAATCAAAATAAATATTTTATGTAGGAAAAATACTTTTTAACTCAATAAGAAATACGTAAAATATTATGAAAGAATAAGTAACATTTTTTGTCAAATCAAATAATTTCATGTTACTTCAGAAGGACAAACTTCAGCGTAAATTTTGCGGAAAAAAGCATTTTTCTATATTAAAAACCCACGGACCGCCAGTTGGGAAGATTTGTGGTTCGCACTTCAGCGATTTTTGATAAGTAACTCGATATTTATTACAATATCATATGTAGGCATAATGTTGTAATGAAATTTTAAATATGATTTAGTCTATGTATACCGTTTTCATTAATAAGCGACATTATGTTCTATAGACGAACTACACAATTAGCAAATTATCCTAATTTAAGTTAATAGTATTATTTGTAAGATGAGGCGAGCATGGTCGTTTGACTCTCCACTAGTCAAGTCTATATAGAATAGTTATTACTTCGATATATGAATATCCTTTGGACGATGGAATGATAATTTATGTTCATATAGGCATTCAGTGTGTAGTTCTTAAAGAAAAAGATATAGAACTGAACAGGTTGCTTACATAAATAATAACAAATTTGTCGAGAGTGTTCTTACTATAATAGTACAGTCGTTGAGAAAAACGAAATTCTTTTTGCTCAATGTCATGTACTTGCGTGTCATGAATAATCCCTAAAGTTATCATACATTTTCTAAGGAAAGTGATTTTAATATTTCAATAACATTTCACGTACTGTAGGAATGGTCTTTTTATTTGCACTCACAAAATATATAAGAACAAAAGGGCTAAGTTGGAGTACTAACTGATGGGTGTTATCATAAGGTACCTTCACCTAAATAATTCTTAAGTCAATAGAAGCATACGAGGTTCATTAAGTTTAAGGACCATAATTATACAATTTCTCTTTTCAAATTACTAGATGGCGTTATTTTAAATTTTTATAAATTAAGTTATTTTTTAAACTTGGTCAAAAGATGTCGCTGTTTCACAAATTCAACACATTTAATTAATAGTTGCTTCCAAAGATGCAGCGATACGATAATTAAGACTTTCTTTCAAACACGTAAGAGAGGAGAACCTGTACGTTGTGAATCAAACGAGTGTTTATTCTTGGAAGCATCTTCGTTAGCAGACGTCAGCGCTCTTAATTAGACTGCGACACATTAATTATGCTTCTACCAAGAATACCTGTTATATCGTAACTAGTGAAAGCATACATTGTCTAAACCTCAGTCTAAAAGTGTGAGTAAAATTATACTCGTATATGTCAGGGACAATTGAATATTTATTCGTTAAATTGGAAAGAATAGAACATGTACCATTAAGCTTTATTAACCGACTTCCAAAAAAGAAGGTTCTCAATTCGTCTGTATGTTTTTTTAATAAATAAAGTTGTAAATTACCAGCTATAAAAGGGTCTAAAATATTGTTTAAGTTACCCTAACTTACTCTTCTATGTGTTAAAAGGTGCTCGTAAATTCTACGTACTTTAGTAGTTCACTTAACCGTCGCGCACTTTGTCATCTTGACTAAATTCAATATTGTCATAAAACATCTTAAGCTAAAACGTCTACAGGTTGGAGAATCCTTGCTGCTCAACATGTTTGCCTACGTAACATTGAGTCTTACAAGAGGAAATTAAGTTACATTTCGTTATTAAAAAAAAGTTTTTGCGAAAAACTGTGCATTTTACACTCATATTTTAAAATATTTATTGTTCTGATTGATGTCTAAAAATCCAAAAATATGCAAAATGAAGTATGAGAGAAACGAAGCTTAAATGGTTGAAGGAATTACTAAGAAAACAATAAAAAATATTATGTATAATACTGCAGTACTACTAAATAAGAAACCTCTATAAGCGATAGTCATTCTCTGGTCCCGAGGAGCTGCCTCCATAATCGAGAAACTCGGATTAGAGAGAAACCTCTATAAGCGAGACAAATGTGCGGTTCCCTGGCCTCTCGTTTATTCGGGTTCGACTGTAATCAAGTCTTGAGCAACAAAAAGTCGAAGTAAACAGAAGTTACTTGACCAAATATTATGAAATACGGCTTCCACGCATCGAGCTGCTTTTGACAGGCCAATTAATAACGTAATTACATGTGTAAGTTACTATAGCTTATTAAATTAACGTTTTGCTATACCACATAAAGCGAACGTTAAGTATAAACCTGGAGGTACACCGGTAAGGTTAGCCCTAGGAAAATACGGATGGATTGCGTGAAAGGATGATCAAAAAGATTGAGAGAACTGACACGACTGACGATAGATTAACATGGAAGATAAAGACCAGGTGCGCTGATCCTACGAGAGTAACATAAGGACAGAGATATCCTGGTTATGTTTATTTAACCACATTATAAAAAAGGAAACATCTTTTTGTACGGGCGTGTTAAGAATTGGAAAATCTCTAAAAAAATATAATGAAATTTTACGATATTAAATATTTGGTTTCGGTAAATGACAGAGCGATCAATCTTTTTAATATCCCAATTGGAATAATGAAGGATCGTTTTTATATTTCTAATTCAATTAAAAGTTGTTTGTGAATAATGATTTATTTTCTCGACTGGATGAAGTTGACAAAAAGTTAATATTAGATGTTTTATTAAATACATAACATTTTAACCGTTGTTTAACGCTGCAGAAAATCAAGTATAAAAAGATATTAATAGCTGACTATCTGTGTTCCTTGGTGTAAACGGCATTGAAGACCCATTGTTGGTGTCTATTAAAGGATGTGTTAAACTCCTTTCTGAGTTCAGTTCGTAATAGTTCCCGTATGATCCATTTAATTAAGAGAGTTAAGTATAACAAGTACAGCTACGGTTCAAATTTAGGATGGTTTAGTTTGAAACTTGGCATTAATTTTAACCCGTACAAGATGCAGGTGCTGCGGAAAGTTTTGTTACGTATTAACGTTCGAAATTTGCATTTATGATATGAGGTCATTAGGAAATAATTTTATTAAGATGTTAAGTAAAGGTAGTTTCTAAGGAAATTATATCTAATGAACTCCAATTATTATTTACTACACTACGTTTCTCTTTTAAAGTAGGTCTTAATTTGGTTATGCTTTGAAGAAAGTTATAAAAAATTGACCAACAAATCCATTTGTACAAAAAATATATTTTTTATTTACTGTTGTGTTATACTTCGGTCAATAAAAAGAAATCGATATACTGATAGAAAATTACTGACACAGAATGTGAAATGCGTTTTGACAAAGGCAGAATATACGTATTATGGCGTTCGCTCGAAGAAACGCCGGTTCGATGTCTTTGTTCGCCTCGTTTCGTTTATTTTCAACTGTTTTTGAGTATCTTGCCAAAAACAAGAAAAGTTTCTTCATTATTTCAATGTTTTCTTAACTATCGCGTCTTTGTTATTTTGTACGGATTGCTTTTTAAATTGTTTGCTTTGGCGCATGAAAGTACGTAATCATTTTCGTCTCTGAAATTATGATCGGTTAAGTAACTTTACTGTTCCTTAATTTTAGAACAATTAATACATGAATAGCTAGATATTTGTATCAGTGTTTAAAAGAATCATGAAAGATCTTAGTAATATTTGTTTAAAAGCACGGCCGTAATAATAAACTAGATTACACGTTCTGACGAAAGGCTTACTACGTGATCCCCGGACGTGACCTTTCGAAACGATTGTGACTTGTTTGAGAAGATGTTAGCTGCGAAAAATCATTGAATTTGTTTATATTGATAAAATATATTTAAATACGAGCAAAACAAATCAACATTGAGAGCGACCTGTAGAAGAAAATGCGCAGGTTTCAGCAGTGGAAATGCACGTTAAAATGACGAATTTCCCAATAAATAAATGTAAATTAATTGTAGCACATATTTGTAGTAATTAAAGTGTTAAACCACTTTCGGTGCGTTAATCAATAATTCCATTTACATAAAAGTTTTAATTTGTAGAGTTTTTTAATTCAGTCGAGTCCAGTCGTACCCAAAATATTCATCACTTTACGAAAGGATACTAATTAAAAAGTTTGTACTGATTCGGAAGGCTTTCAATCTCAAAGTTTTTGAACCAAAAGTTAGCAATTACACAAGTTAGTATTTTATGAATAATCATTAATATTGTACAATATCCTCAGTTACAATAAGGTCCAGTAATTTTAAACTGCATAATTTATTTAACCATTTAAGGATTGTCCACTTGGAATAACATGTCATAAATTAAAAATATTGTTTTAGTTTTTTATTTTCACATTATATAGGGATGGTAAGAAACAAAATTAATCCAATTGTAATTAAGATCATTACAGAATAGTCTCTAGTGCAAACTCGATAAACTCTGATATGCCATAAGATAAGATAGTACTCTATTTTGATCCATTGAGTACCATTGTATATAGACTATTTAATACAAAACTTTATATGTTATTTAATATTTCATAACAGTATAATATTGTGCGGCCGAGTGCGAAAAGGTTTAACTTATATTTCGTAGGCTTTCGGTTGAGGTTTCATGTTAAAATGCTTTGTATCGGTGAGATCGGTAACATTGTGCAAGAACCGTGATCATGTTAACTCGTTCAGAAAATATTTACTGTTGATTTCTTTTAAATCATACTTTATTTTTCGGTACTAAGGTATTTAAAAATGTATTTTTAAGTAACTTTTGGTAGGTACTAACCCTAAGGCTAACAGGTAATATGGAATAATAAATGGATCGTTTAAAATAAGATTTACTAAACATAAGATGGTGAATTCGAATGCATCTAAAATAATTATTTAAGTCCTTAAAAATACGATAATTAAACTAAAAATGATTTTAAATTAAAATGGCTAGCTCGATTATTACTATTAAATTATAAATATTATTAAAATTATGATATTTAAATGACAATAATTCGGCTTAAGGTGGGTTGATATAGACATAAACTAATGTACTAAGCACTCTGATTTACGAGGAGCAATCTAATTGAATTATATCACCTGGACGCCGGAGACAATAGTAAATTAATCTAACACGTAATTGCATCTGCATTGTTGCATACACCAATATATGGTATTACTTATACTATATATGGCCAAAACTAAACTAGTTTCAGTGGTCATAGGTACAGCAAATACTGAGACAATATTGATGACCGAATAACATTTAAATCAAGTAAATTGAATGGTGTTATTACAATAGTCCAAGATATCTTGTATACCCTGTTTGGCCAAAATTATCGTCATGTATTAAAATCTTCTTTATAAACAAATTATTCTTATTACATAGACTATATAAAAATAATAACAAAAAAAGTATATCGAAAAAAACAAAGTCATAACCCACGCCCGTAATCCAAAGAGATAAGAAGAGTCCATGGACTGCAATTTGACCGTTTCAGAGACTTCATAATTAAAGTAATGTAATGTAATTACAATTAATTAAATTTTCATGCAACGCACGTGACTTTCATGAATAAATCATCAATGTAAATTAATTGACAACAAAATGTGTAATTTATTTTGCGCATATTCGATGATTACGTATGGCGCATAATGTGATCGAATTTCAATACAGAAATAACTATCCGTGCAATAAAACATGATACCTAACTCCTATGACGTCACACATTTCACATCATATAACAGTGAGCTTCACCGGTGAAATACCAAATCCTTTGACGGTTATAGGTCGCTAGTTTGTCGAATTTAGGCCGCTTGCTCGTTTCCAGCTTTACACTATAAAAATAAATCGAAGCGAGCATAAGCTGTTATTACATGTATATAAACACTTGAACTTCTAAAATTATCTAAAAAGATAATTAAGGTATTAGTTTTACTTTAATATTTTCAAACTATAGAAAGCCCTTAAAAGTCTGTTATATTTCATAATAAGTGTAAACAGATTACAAGGTTTTTGTATTGTTACCGACAGGCTTTATTAATTAAGTCTTAAATTAATTACTTAAAAAGTTGTTATACCGCAAATAATCGAGGCTTGAAATTTAACAAACAAGGATTAATGAGCTAGAAGTTAGTAAACAATTTGAAAGGAAATTCTCTTTAATAAGATATCAAGCGAAGTTTATAGTTATATGAAATTTAATATTCATTAAGAAAGCTTCATAGCAAAAAACTTTGAACAAAAATGTAATTTATACCAGACTGTTGATGAATTAATTAACATTTTATTTGATGTATGTGAATATCTAAAAAAACAATTCCTCTTATTCCGAAAAAATGTTCATAGTACTGCCATAAACGAGGACCAATTAGTCATCGATTATACGATACTGGAGGACACTCGGAACTAAATAAGATAGAACAGGGGTCTCATTGGACCAAATTACGTATCATAAGAAATACCGAGAACAAGGACGTTCTATATTTTGGAATATATTTTACGAATGTACCAGTATAAAACGTAGAAAGTAAAACAGTAATAACGCTGATTGTCGTTTCGGATAAAGCGGATTATATAAGAAAAAAACATGTAAGTTTCATTTACCTCCGAATGACTATTTTACTAGACATAATCAGTGAAACGTAAACATTTAGATTTATTTTAAAATGAGTATCATGAGTATGAGTTCGACCCATGAGAGCTCCATTTTTCCGCAACTCCACGACTAGCGCGTATTTTGCGCGACCTCACACATATCTTTGAATTTCTTCGCCGATATGTGATGGTTGCATCACGATGTTTTCCTTCATTTGTTAATTTGAGTTTAGTTACTTTGACCTAAAGTTGCTAGAATTAATTAAACTAATTTTAATTACTAGTTAAATAGAATACACATCTCAGACAGCTATTTGGAACTGGAAGCAGCAGTATTACATTAGTAAATACCAAAGCGGCAACGGATCTTAAACAACGAAACTCGAGACGCGTTGGAATTCGAAAGTTTAAAGCTTCGCTTGCAGTATTCGTTGCGGTAATTAAAGCAAATATTCCGATGCCAAATTAGCAAAGATAAGACATCCCTTTATTAGTTGTAGACAGAGGAAAGAGAAACGTGGCATAAAATTTGCTGATGTTAAAGATAGATTTAATGTGCATTTTAACAAAGAGCTTTTAAGTTTGAATGGGTATTGTAGTTCAATATTATACATGTTACAAATAAGGTAAAATATGACCCTAGCCTGTCATAGTAAAATGGTCTAAAAAATAGATCAAGAACCTGTAGTCAAAATAAGATTTAATAAATTTTCTGTTTAAAATTCAAATTGTTATTGCACCATTTTAGAGATTTCATAGTATTTTGTGTAATGCGGTTGTCGTTAATATCAAGGGGTAACAAGGGGGCAAGTTTCCTTGTTACCGCGGCTACAATAATAGCCGAGGCCACTCGCCGTTCCTATTTATTACGCTTTCTAGTTTTAATTGCAGCAAACTGTATTGTCACACAATGCTTATACCTGCAATATAAATTAGGTGTTTCCATTTAAAATTTACAGGTTATGTAAATAGATACCTTTAGGTATTTACAAATGTAATTTATTAACCGACTTCCAAAAGGAGGAGGTTCTCAATTCGTTTGTATGTGTTTTCCACAATTAACATTTATGCCATTGCAGAGGTAGCAAATTTTAAACGGCTTTTACTATTCTGACTATCACTCTATATTAATTATCACTTCTTTTCGACTCTTTGTTAGTTTAAAAACAAACTGCACTTACAAAATCTTTAGATATTTAAGATTCATTTTAACTATTTGTTTCATCGTTGAGAGAACAATCGGCATAACTTAAAGATAACAATAAATAGCAAAATGTAATGCCTCAAGAAACTTTTGTTTGTAGCGCTTGTGCGAATAAAGTGGAACTAAATGCGAAATATTTAATAATTCTTTGCAATAAAAATGTGCAGTTAAGTAATGTATAGTAAAAAGCATAAAAGTTAAGAGTTATTTACCTCGAATAAAGTGTGAAAAGAAGAAATTAAACAATGTTTAAGCATTTCCAAGCTGCAATTTGGGATATATCTCGAACTTTTGGGTTTTCTCATCTATACTAAATAGTATAAGGAGAGAAACTTTGTATTTTTGTTTGTATTGAAATAACTCAAGAACTACTGGGCTGACTTCAAAGATTCTTTCACTGTTCGAAAGCTACATTATCCCCGAGTAACATAGGCTATATTTATTTCAACGCGGACGAAGTCGCGCACAACAGCTACTTGTTTTATATTTATGTGATTATTTTGGTTGGACTATGTTGTCATAGGTGCTATCTTTACCGCAAACAATATATTCAATGTACACATCAACGTGTTAAAACTTAATTAAATTCAGTGGCCACCTGCCCTGCCGCCGCGCAGGTCGACAATTTATGGCTTCTAATCTTAATGAAATATTTCGTTTGGCCCTTGCACTTTGAACACCATGATTAAACTCAAAGTGTAACAACGCTATTAAAAATATATGCTAGTTATGCACGTAGTATTAAAGTATTAATATACATTCAAACCTTGATATGCGAGACCGAGTTAAGCGAGAGTAATTTCCTGGTCCCGACGAGCTAACTCCATAAGCGAGAAACTCAGTTTAGAGAAACCTCTATAAGTGAGACAAATATCGCGCTCCCTTGGACTCTGACTTATCCAGGTTCGACTGTAAATGGAAAACCTAGTAAAGTATGCCTGAGTCATACTGAATGTTTTTTTTTTACATTAAAAAGCGGCAAACGAGCAAGCGGCCACCTTTATTCGCTGAAATAGCGAAGCGACCGCTGCCCATAGACATCTGTGTTTGCAGAAGCGTTGCCTACCCTTAATCTACGGAGGAAGAGACGCACAGCAAAAGAATAATTCCTCTTCCTATGCGTCCCCTCTCCCGCCAAATCCACTTCCCCTTCCCATCATTCCCTTATAAGAAAGTGATAGGAAGGGAAAGTGGACTAAAATGAGGCCTCCGGCGCCACACTCATCAAACGAAACATGGAATTACATCCATTTCACGTCTGTCTTCTGTGTGGTTGTGGTATTTCACCTGGCGAGCCGGCCAATACGGGCGAAGATGTTAAAGCGGGCTCTACCACTGTTGTGGTTTCTTCAGTCTAAAACCTGAAACTAATGTTATAACTTATTATAATTCTTACGTTTGTTTCGTATTTTGATTTATGTACAAGATATATTTCAATTTCAGTGAGTTTCCTTGAAATCTGTAGTAACTTATATTTGAATTCAACGCTCGATTAGGCAAAGCGGGTCTGTGCATCGGCAGCTTAAAAATTTTCAGCCAGCGCCATCACAGATTCTTATAAGTTTAAATATAAATGTATTAAAAACAAATCTAAATGAAACTTCGTAAATTAATATCAAAAATTAAAAAAAAAAAAACATATGTGTTTTGATTTTAACTTTTGTGTGTCATTACTTGTCTATAAAAAATCTTACCTACTTATAATTAACCTAGCAATAACCTATTTTCTATCTTCATATTATTTTTGTTATAAAAATTTAATAGTGTGGGAACGAAAGTACCGTAAAATAACATTAGACGATACATCGTCTTGACAAAATCGTTTCCTTGTTTTGTCTAGAGAACTTTGTATTCACATATCACAAGCGTTAGGGTTCGTTTCCATTGAAGCGGAACGTAAGTGAGACGTGCAAGCATGGACCTTTTACATTATTTGAAATTCACATCTCGTCTTCGCATCGTTTCAGTAGAAACAGTGTTAGCGAAGATGGATTCTTTTAAATTATATGAGACATGGAACAAGAGATGGCAATTCTTAGCATCATTCGACTCTATAAACTCTACGCTATGAGCTACGTCTAAAATAATTTGGAATACGAATCGTCAAATGTAAATTTAAGCTAACTTACGAAGGACAGAATCAACTATGTTTACACATTTTTCAGGGCATAGTTCACATTTAGTCTTTTGAAATAAAACGACATTGGCGCAATTTAGTTTGGAATCTACGATCATTTTACTTCAATGTGTCTAACTTTCGAACCTATGGTTTGAGTATAAAGTTTCCACAGTCAATGCTAGGCGAAGGCGTTATGTTTATCGATAATTCTTTAAATCAATTTGTAGAGTCGCACGCCTCTAGCGAATGCAAACAATACATTGTGACTTGTAATAAAGTGCACGACCTACATTTCGGAACGAATTCATTTACTTAACAATGTTACATGAATCAGTTACAGTTCAATTTACAGTGAATTTAGAACACTTTTTATTAACAAAGGATGTAATATTTCTTCTTATCATTTCGATGGTTATTATTTAAAATGACTAGCTGGCGCCTGCGATTTCGTCTGCGCGGTACTAAAAAAAACATAGCAAGTAGCCTATTTGTTTTTCGATACTATGTACTACGTTTACATCAAATTTCACCAAAACTCGTTAAGCCGTTTCGGAAAAAAAACCTTAAAAGAATTGAAAATACTAAACGATGTACGGGTTTGTGCATTGCGTTGGCCACTCAATAAGGCAAGTTACGGCATTTAATTAAACTTGTTTCATTATTTCTACTTAATCAATTTGCAAAGAATAAATATACAATTTGAAAAAGTAAATTAAAATGTTTGAATTTTATTTCAATTCTCAAAAGGATTTTTTGTTGTTAAAATTAATGAAGCGGCAACCAGTTTTTAAGCTTAAAAGATTCCGATAAGGATGTAAATCGATCACCGGCCGGTTCCAAAGCCAGTTGATAAATTGCTCGAATCCATCAACAAATGTCGATGAAATGAAAAATGGCAGCAAAGGTCCACTGACGGTTCCAATGACATTTGGGAAGAAAAATTAAATTTATCGTTTTTGCTTGGAAAAAATAAATTTGTTTTTAAAGGAAATATTAAATTTCCATAGGATTAATTACTCATCATTTTAGACTGAGTGCTCTGTCATTAAAATTATAACAGTAAAACAGTAAAAATATAACAGTATAACAGTAAAAATAAAATTTTAACAGTGGTAGAGCCCGCAATAACATCTTTTGCACGAATAGGCCGGTTCGCACGGTGAAATACCACGACCACACAGAAAACAGGCGTGAAGTGGAAGTAATTCCGCGTTTCGTCTGATGAGTGTGGTGCCGGAGGCCAATCTCCCCCTTCCCCCAAAATAGCATGGCAACGGGATTCGAAGATAGTCTACCCCAGGGGGGTACTAAGACTACCAGTTTTGGAGAATCCCCCTCCGCGCATTTACGCCCGAACTCCCGCCCGGAGTCTGGGGGTAAGTGCGCGGGCCGCCCCTCGTATTCTGGGGGGGGCCCAATCCCGCTCTCTGCTTTTGGTCGGGGCACTCGTAGCAAGCGCAATTCAACATCCCCTGCCACACTATCCGTGGATCTCTGCAACGTCAGGGGACTTCGTTCCAACCTTGAGGCCGTCCACTACCACCTCGAGACGGCCAAGCCGGCCTTGCTCTTCTTGACGGAGACCCAGATATCTTCTCCGGCGGACACCTCGTTCCTACTCTACCCCGGGTACAAGCTAGAACATCGCTTTTTACCACGGGCTGGGGTGTGTGTGTACATCCGTGAGGATATCTGCTCCCGTCGCCTCGTCCATCTTGAAGGCCGGGACCTATCTGTTCTGTGGCTGCGCGTAGATAGCGATGACCATCCGCGAGTCTACGCGTGCCTGTATAGGTCCCATGGCGGAAATACCGATACAGACCAACTCATGGAGCTAGTCCAAATGGGCACAGATGCCGTGTTGGAACAGATCCCTTCTGCTGAAGTCGTGGT